>JAVJIF010009569.1:0-166789 GCA_038442645.1 Agave tequilana
TAACTTAGAAAATACACGGGCTCCATGGAGCTGATCAAACAAATCATCAATCCGGGGTAAGGGATACTTGTTTCTTGATGGTGACCTTGTTCAATTCCCTATAATCAATACAAAGCCTCTTACACCATCCTTCTTATTCGCCAAGAGCACTGGAGCTCCCCATGGTGAAGTGCTTGGCCGAATCAATCCCTTGTCCGAATACTCCTGCAGCTGCTTCTTCAAGATCTCCAACTCTGTCGGTGCCATCCTGTACGGAGCCTTGGATATAGGAGCTGCTCCTGGAATTGTATCAATGGAGAACTCAATTATCCTCTCCGGTGGAAACCCTGAGACCTCAGCAAAGACTTCTGGAAACTCATCCCACACTGGCACTCCCTTCAGAACCTCCGAAGTGGTCATCTGAATCTCCTTCTTAGCAGGCTTCACCTCTCCACTAAACTGGAACTCCGGCTGATGCGGGATTCTGAAATTGATCTTCCTCCCTCTACAGTCAATCACTGCATAGTACTGACTGAGCCAAGTCATGCTAAGATTACGTCGTACCCTTTGGTGTCTAGTTACGAGCATATCTATGGCAAGGTCTTCCCACAAAGTTCCACTGGACAGTCAGCACAAACTCTAGAAGATATAACTACCCCATTCCCGTACTTATCTCCCAATTGTGTCTAAAGCCTTAACAGGTATGGAATGAACAGCCACAAATGGTCGGAGATATAACAGTGGGATGCACCCGAATCGAAGAGAGCGAGAACAGGTATAGAATGAACTCTGATGTTACTGTAATCACCTCCTCTGAAGCCTCAGCCTCCTCTGCTGTCAGGTTGTAGGCCTGACCTCGCCACGCCCTGCTGCTGTCCGGGCTCCTCTCTGCACTGGGCGAGCAACATGCGGTGGAGGAAGGGGAAGAGCTCTCCTCATCACTGGTCCTGGTGCCTCTGCCCAACTGGCCCTGGCAGTGCCCTCTGTCCATTCTGCCCTTGAGTGGTGCCGGCAAGGTTTGATTAGCAAACCCCATTCTCCTGTGTGGACAGGTCTCTACGGCATGGTCTCGTGCTCCACACACCAAACACAATCCATTTGCCCTCCGGCAATCCTGCTGGGAGTGTCCTGGTTTCTGCAAAAAAGTTACAGATAAGACCTGGTCGAGCCATCTGGTAAGGAACTGCTCTGAATGGTTGCCTGGCCTAACCTTCGCTGCCCTGGCGGTCCTCCTCTACCCACCGGTACAAACGGCCTCTTCATGGCCTGGTCCTCCCTCTGATCTCCTTGCTTCTTCTCAAACCCACGCTCCACCTCTCGAGCGCTGGTGAGAACTTCTGCATAGGTCTTCAGATGATGGGGCATTAGGAACATCTGAATGTCCATTTGCAGACCTTGCTGGAACCGGCTTGCCCTCTTCTCCTCATCTGCTATCATGTACGGGGCGAAGCGACTCAACCTGAGAAATTCTGCAGCATACTCATCTACGATCTATCCCCCTGTTGAAGCTTGATGAATGCTCCTCATGTCCTTCTGAGCAGTGGCGGGAAAGAACCTGCTATAAAAGCTCTTGGAGAACGTATCCCAAGAGATAGGCTTCTTCAAGCGAGCCTCCTCTGCAAGCCACCAAGTCCTGGCTATGTCCTTCAGCTGGATCTTTGCAACCTCCACTGGTTCTCCTTAGGCACCCTGGCGGCGTCCAGCAGATCGGTGGTGTCTGTAACCACTGTTCAGCCTCCAATGGCTCTCGACTCCCGTGAATACTGCCGGCTGTAGCCGTCGGAAGTCTGAGATGCTCCCCGGCTTCTGCTCCTTCGGGGCTGCCAACTCCTGCCTGAGGAGCTCAGTCTGCTGATGCTGATCTCCATCTGTGTTGCTGGTTTCCCAGCATAGTATGAATGATCCTCAGGATATCAGCACCCTCTCCTCCTACGGGTCCATTCGGTACTTGCCCGACATTGTTGCGACCCAAACGTCTCTCCATACCGAAAGGGATAAGAATTGGAATTGGAAACAAAGGGAAGGAGTTTAGGATACGAGGATCGAATCAAGGACGAAGTCAAGAAGGACTATATAACTTTGTACATTGTAGTCGGCATTAGCAAATCACTAGAATTTGCCACTTGTTGTACTTTTAGGTTGAGGAGCCTAGGCTCTGATACCAACCTGTAACGCCCCGATCCCAATGATACGGGAACGTCACTGCAACGCATATACGTAGGTCAGATGGTGCCCCCACGTATATACGCTAAGCATTAGTACACAAGTATCAGAGTACAACACACAGCGTGGTATATTCATATGCCAACTTACAAAAGATAAATACAAAGCTATACAAGTTATGATAAGCAAAATCACTTTACCACTTTACAAGTGTCCTTTATCACAACCCAAGTCCAAATGAATCCTATACAACCAAAAATACAAAAATGCTCACGAAATGGGTGGAGATCCCGTGAACCAAAAGGAAGAGTCGGCACGATGAGACTAGAGCTGGTCAGCCTGCTCAGAAAGATAGGCCCGGTCCTCTGTGGAAGGCTCCACTTCGTCCCAAGTCTCAGAATCTGAATATGCAAATCCAAAGGGTCAAGACATATAATAACAAATAAAAGATAGTAAGTGACATAAGGATCATGAATAAGGGCAATGAATAAACAAGCGATGTAAACTCAATAAGGCAAGATCATATGCAACAAATCTACAATTAACGTCTTATTATTATTACTTGTCTTACCGTGATATCTAGCTATGTGACCCAGCGTCCCAGAGCACATAGATCCATATCCTAGTGAAACAAGGTTGTTATTGGAAACAGCGGTTGTATCGACGAACTATGTTTACAGTGGGTCCCGTGCATACCCGGGACCACGGCCCAGGATTGTTCCGTTGCTTGAAGACGGAACCTGCCGCTAGGCTAACAGGAGGGTCTTATGTATGCCCTTGTCATGACAGTAAACAGGAAAGGGAGGAAGCACTCCCCTCGGTCCCCTGGAGTACCGCAGGTAAGACCGGAAAATATAGTGCATAACCTAATACCACTGTAAACACGAACACATATCGATATCCGCATATTTCCCCCGACCCATATGTAAGTTGGTGCTTTTTATGTAAAAGTCAAGTGTATCATGCTTAGTTTTAAGAGATGGCATGATAAGTGGTGATATTACTGTTTAACATGTCATGAAACGAGTATATGCAATAATAAGTCATGAGGTAACAAGAGATACATCCATTCAGTAATAAGTCATGTTGTGCCAGTATTGAAGCATGAATAAGCAAGGTATAAATACATATGTAACAAGTATAAGAACCAAATTCAGAACGGAAATTAACTATGACACACAGTCAGGATTAGTCGACTAGGGGTAAGGGTTAGTCGACTAATACTGGGATACAGAGAGTTAGAATTCTGTTTCAGGGAAAGTTAGTCGACTAGGGTAGGAAGGTTAGTCGACTAATAGGGAGTTCTAGTCGACTAATGGACACTTAAGTCGACTAAGTCTGCTGATACAGAAAGTTGGGTTTTCTGGTCCAAGATGGATTAATCGACTAGGTGAATTCAGGAGTCGACTAATATGGGTTTCCAGAGAGTTTGTTAGTCGACTAATATTTGGGGCAAGTCGACTAATACTGGTTTTTCCAGAAAACTAAGTTTCAGCTAAGTGTTCTAGTCGACTAGTTCCTATGATGAGTCGACTAATACTGTGAAGAACAGTGAGCAGATCAGAATTCTCACATGGGTTGGTTCTAACAGTTTAAAGGTAAGATTTTTGTGGCATTAGAGGACCTGATCTACTACTACAAGTACACCAGAACAGGGTCTAGCTTTGGTGTTTGATATATTGACATGAGAGGTTGGGTTTGAGCTTAGATGACCTAAAAATTGGATTTTATGTTATAAGTGTACATGGATCTCTACCCTAAGCAGGTGGAGTGTTAACTAGGTCTTGGTGAGTAAGAAACTCACCAGGATAGGTTGGACTTGAGTCTAGATCCAAGGATGGAGATGATTGCTTCACTCCACACTTGTTGTTGAAGCTTGAGGTTGAAGAACTTGTTCTTGGAGTTGCCTTGGGAAGAGATGGTTGAAATTGAGCTCCCTTGATGAAGCCCTAGTGATCTTGAGGTGGAGATGAAGAGGTTGGGTGTTCACTTGGAGCTAGGGTTTGTGAGGAAGAAGAGATCTTGGAGAGTTCTTCTCTTGTGAAGAAGTGAAGGAGAAAGGGGAAATTTGCAAATGGATTGAATTTATAGTTTTGGGATCTTTGCAAAGAGGTTGGGATTATGATGGAAGTGGAGGGTTTTCTTGCAAAAATGTGGGGGTGAGGTGTCCCCTCTCCTTGGCCACTTGGCCGGCTGTGGGAGAGGGAGAGAGTGAGTGGGGTTAGGTGAAGTGGTGAGTGGGAAATGAGGTGGCACATGAGGTGGAAAAGGAATTTTGCAAATTTTGGAAAAATGTCCGAAATTCAAGTATCTCGGATTGGTCTGAAAATTTTACCAAAAATCAAGAAAAATATTTGAAGACTCATGGTGAAATTCGTTTGAAGAAATACTGTATAGATTTTTAATTAAAAATCCCGGAATCAGTTATTTACCGACTCCGAAAGAATTTTCATAAATTATAAAATTCTCAGAAAAAGTGTATAAGTAAGAAATATGATTCTAAGCAATAAGGTCTAAAGGACTTTCTAAAAATTCTAACAGTTGGAAGATAAAAATTCGGAAATCGGTCAGCGATACTGGCCGACACCGGTCTTGAAGAAATTCATTTTAATTCCAGAAAATTCCAGAAAATCACAAAAAATCTAAAATATTGAAAAATGATATTTGAAATTAAAATCGGTCAAATACGGAAGGTACATCGGAAAATACGGTCAAAGGACTGAATACGTAACTAAGTACGTATTCCGGGAGAGGGGTATTACAAGTTTGATTCTTGTACTACTTCATGAGACATCCATGATTGCTCACTTTAATTACGTAGTTGATATGAGCTTGTATCAGCGTCATTTCATGTGTTGGTAGATCGCCGTTGTTGGCTTAGGCCTAGTATTGATGTACCGTAGACTGGACTTGACCTTGTAATTGACCTAGTTGTATAAATCTTAGAATATAAGTATATTGATCTCGAGGCTGATTGATTGATGATTGAGGATTAGAGATTCATATTTTATGCGTAGTATTTATCGGACAAATTGTTGGTGACTATTCTGACTAGAATTCTTTTCGATATTGAGGACGTGTTAGATATGATGTTGATTTATCGGCAGACTGTTCTACCGACACATGGATATTCTAAATGTAATACTCTTGATGCTAGTGTACCCGATGAGACTGACTTCTGAACTGTTAGGAGCCACTATTTCTAGATTTCTCGCATGATGAATTGACTGATGTATTGATGACCTTATTGATATTGACTACTAGATATAGAGGTGATCTAGACTCCATGTTGATTGAGGATATTACATTTCTTAGTTACGATCTTGGATATCGATGATTGAATAAATAGGAGATCTTTATAAAAAATGAAATCGTGGACTTGAACCTGTCGGTAGACTCGATTGGATTAGAGTTGACTTGGGGGTTGAGGAACAAGCATTGATTTGGTTGACCTGACCTGATAGATCTTAGATACATATCTGATATGTTACTTGACTTTGGATCCTGTGGTTGACCTTGATAGAGTGAGAGTGTGTGATAATCTTGATCGTATTGAAACATAAGGATTTGATTATGGGTATCAGGGCATGTACTATTTTAGTTATTGAGAGTTGGATATATCGGCGACTCAGAGAATATATATATATCGATGACTTGGGGATCAGAGTAGATTGATAAGGAGAGACTGTTTATTGATATATTGAGATGGTGGTTTATTGAACCAGATTACTGATACGGATTGATACTTGATATTCACGATGATTGTATTAAGATTGTTGGTTGATAAATTAGTTACTATTGTATTTTAGTGCAGATGGATGTGAGATATTGACTGGTTCTAGATTAGACTGTCCATTGAGCAGTATCTGGATTCGTTATTGTATAAATTCATGTTATTGAAAGTTACTGGGAAAATATTGTCAGACCGTAACATATACATTGTTCTATTATTCTACCGTTTATACGGTGATATTGTTCACATTGTTATTGTTACATTGATATTGTTACTGTTACTATATAGTCCCAGTAATCGAAATAACATGGATATTGATTATTATAAATAATAATGTAAATTGACAACTTACATGGGATTGGGGAAATTGATGGAGGAGACAGCGTCTGTATTTTGGGTGGACCTAGGATACAGGTTGCGCAGCCGACTTACGGTTCCACTGCAGGGTTCCGGGGGATGACTGACATCCCGTATTGTCCATATTGTCATTTTATTGACACATTGTTATTGTTATGTTATTGACTACCTAGCGGTAGAGGACCTGGTTCAGCGCCAGGTGATTGGGCCGTGGTTCCGGGTATGTACGGAACCCACCTAAAGCATGGACAATGTCTCTTCTATTAATTTCAATAAATTTAGGATATCAATTGACACGTGTAGTAGGCGTAGTATGGGATGCGTCTATTACAGGTGGCAATTGGTGTTCGCTGACATAATAAATGACAATGAACTGTTATAATGTATTGTGACTGACTATATCACCTGACTGTGCATATGTATACTATGATAGACATATGACTATAACCATGACCAGATTTATATACCAGATTAGTGATGATTGAGGCTAAACCTGCACAAAAAATATGAAATTATAGAACTTAAAAAGAGAATGTGCAAGTGCTCAATTCTTCCGCTATAGCAAGTGGCTATGCGGGTCGTGATCCACAAGGAGGGTTTGCGATGGAAGCTTTACAGTTCTTTATTGAAATCGTTAAGAAAATAACCGAAAGTTCTTCTCTGTTTTTAGTTATAAAAATGGAAAAAGAAAGTATAGTTAAAGTTAGTAGAAGATGGAGGATGAAGAAGTTGGAAAATTCAGAAAACACTAAAAGCGACTATGTACAAATGGAGTGAGTGGAGAAGAAAGAGTTGGAAGATGTGGTGATTTAATGTACAGAAATGAAAAAGAAAAGAAACAAATATTTACCTTCTTTTCATCAAAAGCTTACCTTGAGTTCTTAGCTTCAATGTTACCTTGAATGGAGGCAATCAGCGCATAGCCCATAAGAGTCGAGTGTTGGTCTCTTCCACATTACATCATCAAGATACGCAAGCATGAAATGATACAGAGAGACTCACAATTCCATCGTCATGAGCTATCGGTGGCACTCGCAAAGGCAAGGCTCTTTCGAAGCTTTTAGACTCACTTGAAAGACATTTGTACCAAAAAGAAAGGTAAAATAGAAAAGAAGAAGAGAGACTAAGATTAGTAAGGGGAAGAAGAGAAAGCAGAAGCATCTTCGGATGCTTCTGCTTGTGAATCTTGGCTGGGATAAGACGATCGCGTTGGTTGAAGAGAAGTCTTTAAAGAACATACAAGGAAATAGCATCGATTTGATTACATAACAATCGAAGAAAAGAAATAAAACCTTACACCAATTGTCACTTTTAGCTCAAGCTTCAGTCTTGTTCTTCGATGAAAGTTGATCTCCTCAGAATTACATAAATGAAAACTAAATTACATAAAAAAGAAAACAAAGACCTAAGCTAAGAAATGGAAAAACTAGTCTAAAATCCTAATCTGCATTGGCCTCCATTTTCAGTGCACATAATGGCCTTTTATAGGCAGAAAACCCAACCACCAAGATCCCGGGGAGGTCGGGGAGTTCACGCTCCCCCTAACTCCCCAAGATTGCCGCGGAAACGCGGCCCAAGCCGCGTTTCCGCGGCCAGGGTGTGGCCAGATGGCCACACCCTGTTGGTGGGTCTCTCGGGGGTTTCTTCTGGCTTTATCCTTTGTTGGTTTGTCGTTTGAGCTCCGGATTCTGACGAAATGGCCTTGGATTCTTGGCTTTAACCGATCGATTCTGAGAGGATTCTTCTCAACCGGTTTCAACCTCTTGATTTTGCCTGATTTTATGTATACGAATTAACTCTGATTTAATTCAGAATTCTGGTGGGCTTTTGGGCTCATTCTCTTCATCTCCTTAAGGATTTGTGATTGTTATACATATTTGCATATTTACCGCTTCCATACCATGCAAATTGTCAATAAAAGTATGATTTTTTGATCATCTTCTCTCTATTTTTGCAGGTCCACATCTGAAATGAGAAAAAGCCCAAAATCTCTTAATTAGCAATAATTAAAAGAGATTAATTCAAAAGCCCAAGAGAGCCCAAGTTTGAGCCCAGGATCTAGAGAATTCTACGCACCAACTCACACTTCCAGAAGGTCCAAGTGGCTAACAACTCCTAACAAACGAGCAACAGAATTCTGTTGCCCAACGGCCTTGAAACTGCGGCGATTCCACCGCATTTGTCGCGGATCTGCCGCAGATCTGGGGCCGTGAGCCCCAGATTCTGCCAGCTGTCTCGGTTCTGGAGACTTCTCTCTGAGGCTATAAATACAGGACCAGGGCTTGCGAAGAGATTAGAGAAGAGAGAGGAGAGATTAGAGATTAGATGCTTGTATTTTGTAGGATTTCTCTTTAGGATTTTTGTAGTGCTCTAGATCTTCTTCCTCCCTAGAAATTCTACAAAAGAGAGTTGTAAGAGAGAGAAAGCTTGTGTAGACCAAGGTGTGACAACTTGTGAAGTAAGGATTCATCCATTCTCTTCTCTTGCATTTTCTAGTATTACTTGCTTTCTTTAATTCTAGCTTTACTTTACTTGCACTTTAATTCATGCTTTACTTTTCTTTTCTTATGGCTAGTAGCTAACTTTTCTAACATGAACTAGCTAACCACTAACCTTGCTAACTACTAACTCATGGGTGATTGCTATCTTTAATCTTGCAAGTTGTATGGTCTTCTCTTCTCCGATGGTTACTTTCATTACTTGGCAAGTTCTTATTGTAATTCCATATGATTCATGTGTGCCTCATTTAGAGCCTTGTCTTTAGAACAAGTGCCTTGATGGAACATGGAGATGGATCACCAAACATATGCTATTTGTTGTACAACTTCTTTACTTCAATTAATGAATGTTGTATCTTCTTCCTTAGCATCCCTTGAGTGTCGCTCTTTTGATTCCATTATTGAAAGTCTATCTTGTAGGCCAATGACATCTATGCGTCTACAAGACAAGTCCAAGAGTGATCACCCGTCATCCAAGTGGGAAAGTAATTAGACTAACACGCAAGACAAATCTTTGCCGATGAATCAACATGAGGCACGCATTCACCATCACGGAGTTTAGTAAGTTTTTAGCAAGGTAGTAAGGTTAGCTAGTCATGGTTTTTTTTCCATCTTCAAATCTTCTTCAAATTTTCTTTCTTTTAGTTTTAATTCCAAAAGCAAATCTCTTCTTTGATTTCTTTTCATTTTCCATCATGAACAAAGCCACCCATTCTTTCATTTCTTTTCCATGTTTTATTCATTCTTTTAAAGACAAAGAAGAATCTTCGTTTTCTATCTTCACTACCAACCGTAACGCTTCCATCGCAAGCTCTCCCTGAGAATCGACTCGGTATAGCCCATGCTATAACGGAGATTGGAAAGGGTATATTAATCATTTTGAATACATTTGTGGAGTGATCAAAGCACTTGAGGTTGTTTCTAAACCTTATCTCTTTTTATTGAATATATTTTGTGTGCAAATTATACTCCACAATACAACACCTTTCCCGTCTAAACAATTGGGCCTGCAAATAAATTAAACAAATAATTAGGACAATGCAGGCTTTTATTCTAAAATAAGTATGGAAATGTGACATTAAATATGCAACATTAGTGACCAATCACACCCCCATACCTTTTACTGGTCCTCGAGCAAAACAACTAAACTATACTAGAGATTATTAGACCACTTTCGCAGGTCGCGCGATTGCACTGAGCATGTGCAACAAGCCGTTAAACCTCTAGGTTCCCCCTAGAGGACGAGTTTTGTCTCGTGAGGGTTTTCAGCGGATTGCACCCACAAAATCCATAAAGAAAGAGAAATAAAGAGTTAGTATTTTCGAAAAGCATTTTGAAAGAGAAAAATATTTGAAATATGATTGTAAGATCTAAGCAATCTATAAGTTATAGGAAAGCCGAATTTTTCATTCCTAAACTTAGTCTCTATTCAAAAATTTGTTATCAATTAAAGTAAGGAGTCAAATTGTGCTTCTCATCTAGTCTATTACTTTACCCTAAGTCATATGCACCTTGTGAATGTGAAAATTTTGACTAAGGGTTCATTAACTCTAACTCTTATGCCTTATTTATTTTTATATATATACTTTTTTTTTGTGGTATTATTCCTTAGTTTTATTAGGCTTTCTAATCTGCCCATGTAACGAGCCTTTAATCGATGACTCCCAAACCAAACGGTCTTAGGGCACCAGGTGAGAAAACACCCCCAAGGACTTAAGGACTCGAGCAAACAAGGCCACAAAACTAAGGATTTTATTATATGAACCTCTTTTAGGCGTGAATACTTATGCTTTATTAGGCACAAATACCCAGCTTAATCAGAGGATTTTTCTTTTCAAACTTATCTAATCATCTTTCGCATAAATACTAAGGCTTGCTTAGGCCAAAGCACCTAGCTAGTCAATAATTAGACTTCTTTTTTTTTTTCAAACTCATCTAATTATCTTTTGCATAAATACTAAGGCTTTCTTAGGCCAAAGCACCTAGCTAATCAATAATTAGATTTGTTTTTATATATATATTTTTATCAGGCATAAGAATCTTTGTTTTTGAACCCTAAGTGTGTAAGTGTATAACGTGTGCATATTTCATCAAGGTAAAGATCAAGACCAAATTACTTTGACAAATTATCTTCCTAACTCTAAAAATCAAACAAATAATCTTATTTTGACCAAGTATAAGAAATCCTAATTTGGATTTTCCTATTCCTTAAAATTAACTTAATTTCTTACAAAAAATAAGTCAAAATATTGTTTCTATTTTTCAAAAGTTTTTAAAAGTAAAGAAAAGTGTTAAATTTTTTTTCTTTTCTTTTTTTAAGAAAAAGAAAAGTTATGTTAGACCCTCCCCCACACCTATTTCATGCATTGTCCTCAATGTATGAATTAATGCATAGATGCATGAAAAAGACGAAAAGGAAGGAAAAGGTTACCTTAAGGTGGTGGTTCCGGTAGTGGTCTGATTGGTCCACGAAACGCGGCCCAATCAACTTTTCTTGGGTCTCGGAGGAACCCACCAGAAATTACTTTAATATAACCCACTAAAAAGATGTATCCATAAAGGATCTTTATTAAATATTTTACCCCATCTAATTTCCATATTTCATAATTGATTTCGGAGTCAAATTTATCAACCACCTCGTCCCAGAATGGAGTATGAAATGATAGAATGATTGACTTGGACTCATGAAGGATAGGAACTAATACCGACTCAGGAAGGTGACTTAAATCAAGTAAAGGTTCAAGAGTCGAAATGGGTTCAGGAATCGGGTCCAAGTCAAGAAGTTGAAACTCAAGTCCACATGTATTTTCCAACAATGGAATGTGACCTAATATGGGTGATTCCAGTTCAGGAATGATAGGTGGGGGAATCAAAACTGACTCTAGAATATTATTCAAGTTTGGTAATAAAACAGGAGTCAATATTGATTCAGAAAGTTGAACTGGATCACATATGTGAGAATCTAGGTCACATATCTCATTGAGTTCAATATCAAAAAATGGAGAACTTGCCAATTTATCCATGGGATGTTCAAAATTGTAAAGTTGGTCAAGTTCAACATGATCCTCAAAGATGGGTGATTCAATTTCTTTGTGAATTGGTACAGGATCCAATGTTGACTCCGGGAAAAGATTGAAGTCAGGTGAAGATACCGGAATCATAATCGAATCAGGAAATAGAATTGAATCACTAAGTTGGGGTTCAGGATCATAATCATTTTCAAGTTCTATTTCAGGAAAAGGAAAACTAGCCAAACTATCAATATCATTTGGAGTTTGGGTAAGTTCAAATGGTTGTGCTGAAATGGAATCTTGATTTCCAAAACTACATGACTCTTCGGCTCTAACAGAATGGTAAGTGACATCAGGACGGTGGGAACGTAGAGATTCGACCATCATATCTATGTCACAATTTCTAGCATTTTGAGCATGAGTCATGGCTTCTAGCATCTTTTCATAGTTGATGGGTTCATTGTCTTGTTGAAAAGGTGAAGATTTGTTTTGGAAGTGGTATTAAAATTGTGAGTCCATCAGATTTTGTGATTGTTGTTTGGACTCACGCATACTCCGTTCCAAAATTGATGGTTTTCTATTTTGGACTGGTGGAACTGAGTATGACTCTTGAAAATAGTGTGGACTAGGTGGAGAAGGAGGACACTGTGGTTGAAAATTGGACTCGGGGTAGGTGAATCCCCACTGACTCTGTGAAGAGTTGAAATCGTTATGAAAATTATAGTCATACGATGGGGGACATGGGTTATATGGATTCAGATAAGACCAATCCGGCACACTAGGTTGGTTAAAGTCATGATATGCCGGATTGGTAATATCCGAAAAAGAGTTTGATGTATAATATGGATTATTATATAGTTGGAAAAATTATTATTATAAGGCATATCACACAATGGAATATAAACAAAAAGAAAGAAAAACACACAAATAAAAAAACAAGAAAGAAAAAATTCTAACCTAAGTTAGGGTAGACCTAGACCTAGACGACTCCTAACTGGTTAGACTGTCCACAGGAGGTTTAATATAGACTTTGACCACAAGCTAATCAGCCAGGTCAGGGCAAGGTTGGTGGGAGGTTTTCCGTCAAAAGACGTTCCTTAATTAAATAACCACCAACCTTCGGGCTTTCGGCCCTTAATCCCTTTCCTAGACATTGATTTGGCAAGAGTTAAGTTCCAACACCTTTTCCCCTTAGGATAATCTCCTAATTGAGTCCGAGATGTCCCTAGGGCCAACGTCTACTCATTTTAAGTTAGGCTTGGGTTAGTGAGTGCTTGGATTCTGATTTTTGGGCTAAGGAAGGGTGATTAAATCCCCACCTTATCTTATTATTGGGTGGTGCCCTTAAGATCAGTTTTTGTGCAAGTGTATAAGATAAATAAGATGCACTCTAAGCGATATAAATCAACCAAGAGATAGTCCTATTCTAGATGCAATGCAAACATACCTTGCTCCAGCACTCTTCAACAGTAAAAAATAAAGGAATTAAAAAGACACGTGCCTAAAATGCAAATGTCTAATTAATTTTTATCTTTTCAATAAATATTTTACTGTTGATTATTAGCAGGCTTATGTTATGGCATATAAGAAAAATTAAAGTTGTAGCAAACTAGAATTTGTAAACTAAGCAGCCCTGCAAAAAGCTGTTAGTAGTCAACTCGTCATTGCCGCGGATCCGCGGCTTTTGCCGTGGAAACGCGGCAATTCAGAGGGCCCTTGGTCTCTGCTTTTTGGAGCAGAGGCCCAAGGCCACTTGTATGTCACTGCAATAATAATTTTCTGCTTTGCTTGCCCTGTAACCTGTAACAGAGAAGAAAATTCGTTTAGTTCTAAAAAATTTTCAATAAAAATTCAAATTTCAATAAAAACCGTTTTACCCCCCGGCAACGGCGTCAAAATTTGATTGAGGCTAAACCTGCACAAAAAATACGAAATTATAGAACTTAAAAGAGAATGTGCAAGTGCTCAATTCTTCCGCTATAGCAAGTGGCTATGCGGGTCGTGATCCACAAGGAGGGTTTGCGATGGAAGCTTTACAGTTCTTTATTGAAATCGTTAAGAAAATAACCGAAAGTTCTTCTCTGTTTTTAGTTATAAAAATGGAAAAAGAAAGTATAGTTAAAGTTAGTAGAAGATGGAGGATGAAGAAGTTGGAAATTCAGAAAACACTAAAAGCGACTATGTACAAATGGAGTGAATGAGAAGAAAGAGTTGGAAGATGTGGTGATTTAATGTACATAAATGAAAAAGAAAAGAAAACAAATATTTACCTTCTTTTCATCAAAAACTTACATTGAGTTCTTAGCTTCAATGTTACCTTGAATTGGAGGCAATCAGCGCATAGCCCATAAGAGTCGAGTGTTGGTCTCTTCCACATTACATCATCAAGATACGCAAGCATGAAATGATACAGAGAGACTCACAATTCCATCGTCATGAGCTATCGGTGGCACTCGCAAAGGCAAGGCTCTTTCGAAACTTTTAGACTCACTTGGAAGACATTTGTACCAAAAAGAAAGGTAAAATAGAAAAGAAGAAGAGAACTAAAAAGAACATACAAGGAAATAGCATCGATTTGATTACATAACAATCGAAGAAAAGAAATAAAACCTTACACCAATTGTCACTTTTAGCTCAAGCTTCAGTCTTGTTCTTCGATGAAAGTTGATCTCCTCAGAATTACATAAATGAAAACTAAATTACATGAAAAAGAAAAACAAAGACCTAAGCTAAGAAATGAAAAAACTAGTCTAAAATCCTAATCTGCATTGGCCTCCATTTTCAGTGCACATAATGGCCTTTTATAGGCAGAAAACCCAACCACCAAGATCCCGGGGAGGTCGGGGGAGTTCACGCTCCCCCTAACTCCCCAAGATTGCTGCGGAAACGCAGCCCAAGCCGCATTTCCGCGGCCAGGGTGTGGCCAGATGGCCACACCCTGTTGGTGGGTCTCTCCGGGGGTTTCTTCTGGCTTTATCCTTTGTTGGTTTTGTCGTTTGAGCTCCGGATTCTAACGAAATGGCCTTGGATTCTTGGCTTTAACCGATCGATTCTGAGAGGATTCTTCTCAACCGGTTTCAACCTCTTGATTTTGCCCTGATTTATGTGTACGAATTAACTCTGATTTAATTCAGAATTCTGGCGGGCTTTTGGGCTCATTTCTCTTCATCTCCTTAAGGATTGGGCCTGCAAATAAATTAAACAAATAATTAGGACAATGCAGGCTTTTATTCTAAAATAAGTATGGAAATGTGACATTAAATATGCAACATTAGTGACCAATCAAGTGACATTGTTAGGATTCACATGTAGACATCAGTTGTTTATTTACAGTTGTGATAGTTATCTTATGTCTTTATTCATGTTGTTATCAGATATACTACAGTTCAGTTATTTATC
Organism: Agave tequilana; assembly: GCA_038442645.1. Classification (NCBI taxonomy): domain Eukaryota; kingdom Viridiplantae; phylum Streptophyta; class Magnoliopsida; order Asparagales; family Asparagaceae; genus Agave; species Agave tequilana. Next base: position 15,141 of record JAVJIF010009569.1, read on the forward strand.
TTGTTATTTAGTCTCTTATATCTGCAGTTGTTCTTGTTATTATTTATGCATACTGTTTATATGCACGAGCTTTTCTCTTTACACACACACTCACCAGGTCGCGTTTTGACGACCCTGGATTTGCACGTCCAGATATTGGACGCTTGTTTCCATTGTGCAGGTATTCGATGAGATTGTACACTTTGCGAGGAGCTGGACTCTCTCCTTTATGATTCTGGTATTCTCATCTCTTTTATCTTCCGGTTATTCCTGATTCTACCTTTATCGTATTCAGTTGCCATTTTCCTTTCCTTATTCATCTGTTATCATTGTGTTAGATATTTATATGTCATATTGCAGTAATTATTGATTGATTATGGTTTAGATTTATAGCTTGTTCAGGTTACTTTAGGCTTAGCGTATATATGTGGGGTATTTTCCTCGCGTATATACGTCGCAGACTCTCGTCGCGACTCTGTTTCTGCGTATTTTGGGAAGCGGGGCGTGACACTCTAGCCTCGCGGTGAGGCTACTTTCCAGATGTAAAACAGATTGACTCAATCTGTTTTCAGATTTTTCAAGGGGCAATTATACCCCTGTTCTCTCTATAAATAGCGTACCAAAGGTACACGAGAAAAGGGGGAGAGGCTCGAAAAAGAAAAAGAGAGGAGAAACGGCTAAGGACAGAGATCTACTCTCTTACTTCCAAGAATTTAGAGGATTGCTTCTCTAATCAGGGTGCTAATACCCTAAGATCTTCCTCCCTCTCAAGGAATTTTCGAAATCAGGCGAGAACGAATTCTTAAGCGGAGGCAGCTCGAGAAGTAACAAGAGGGTTCTACCGACCTTCTGTTCTCTGATTCTCCAAACCAGGCGAGAAGGGAATCCCATCAGGTGGCAGTCCGATTGTCTGATCGATCGCATCGTCAAAGGGGTAAAGTGATCGCGTGCTGATCAGATTCTTACCGGCACACTTCCCCAGAAATCTCAGAGGAGATCTACTTGTAGTCTTTTTACTGCAAAGAATTACTTGTAATTTCACTCCTCGACACTTTTTTGTAAGTTTTTCCTTTACAAAAATCAATGAAAAACAAGATGGCGACTCCGCTAGGGGTGCATTCTCCACCACTGAGAATCAAGTGTCGCAATATGACGATCAGACCTTCGGGTCTACTGCTGAGGCACTGGCCATTCAATCTGGCCAAGAACCTACGCGCGACTGCAAGGAAGTCGGCATAGCCGGAACCCTCCTGGCTAATTCTTCGAAGCAAGTCTCTGTCGAGACAGATAAGGCTCTCCACAAGCCTACTACGGTCTTCTGGCGTAACAAAGAGGGTCAGAGTCTTGAGCTTGATACCTTCGAAAACCTGATCGTTCATTTCGACCAAGGAAAATTCGAAGAACTCCTCTCTGGAGGTGGTCCAATGCTCCACGTACGGAAGCATAGAAAGGTCACAATGGCAAGGTTTTGGACCAGAAACTGGACGCGGACTCCTCCCAAATCCTCTTAGCATTGCGTGTGGCTAGCCTGGTTCCCTGCGAACCTAAATCTCCTCCTCCAAAGCAGATGTGGAGGCCAAAGCAGATAGCTCTATATGAAGCTTTAGGCGTAGCTACGCCACAGGTCCGCCTGTCCCGCGAAGATAAAGGCAAGATGCCTGCCTGTTTCGTTGAAACTATCAGCCGCGAAGCTAAAACGGCGACTATACCTTCGCCTAATTCAGGAGCAGTAACTCCTCGCGCTATCCTCGTTCTTATGAGCGAAGTTACTGATGTCGTGGCAAACACAACGCTAGTACCTCAGGGTACGCGCGGGGTTCCCAGCCACCAGGCTAGAACTAAAGCACCCACTGGTGCTAACCTCCTTCGCAGCAAGGTAGAGGACAAAGCACCATAGTGTGCTCCACTCCCCAGTTCATCAAGCACTAAGCTCGCTCTTCGCAGCGGAGCTAAGGGATCATCCCTAAGTGTTAATAGCGGTGCTTATGTAGCTTCAGCACCCAAGGGCATTCCCAAAGTTCTTAGCTACGAAGTTAGAGCTAAAGCACTATCTAGTGCTAACCATCTTCGTAGTAAGGTAGAGAATGAAGCACCACAGCGTGCTTCACTCCCCGGTTCCTCAATCGCTAAGTTCTCCCTTCGCGGCGGAGCTAAGGGATTATCCCTGGGTGTTGATAGCGGTGCTTATGTAGCTTCAGCGCCTAAGGGCTTTCCCAAAGTTCTTAGCCACGAAGTTAGAGCTAAAGCACTATCTAGTGCTAATCACCTCTGCGGTGATGAAAAGAACATGGCATCATCCTATGCGCAATCCAACAGAGCCTCTGCGCTAAATTGCTTAAAGCCCGGCTACGTCTGACTTGCGAGAGTTCTTAACGAACAAACGGAAGTTAGACTTACCCCAGACTTCTCCCTCTTGTTATCAACAAGTGGGATGTCAGTTGGTAGCCGTCCATTCAGTCCATTGCCACCTGGGACCAATCCCCGTCACTCATCCAAACCGACAATCAATTTTTGATCGACTATCGGAACAAGATCCTGTGAAGCATCACAAAATGAGCGTATAGCAAGATCTGCCCTCTGCATCCGTTAATATGATCAGAAGGGGACGAGAGCCGCATAGGGGCAGACGAGCGCCGTATGCTGCTAACTCTCCTCCCTCTAGTTCTCCAGTTCCGGATTATAGTCCGGGCTTACGCCAAGTCTTGGTGCATGAAGAAGGCGTCTTCTGAAACACCAGATCTAGGGTCGCAATACCCTACAATTACGAATAGTCATCCTCCTCAACCACAGTAACCTCACCAAAACCAATGAAAAGATTATTCTAATATTCTGATGAAGAAGACGAAGACAGTGGGTATGCCTCTTCAGCCACAGTTAGCTCGATACGAACAGATAGATTATCAGTGAATATGGCTGATAATGGTAATGTGACCTCCGTCGATGGTTGGAAGCTCAAGAGCAAATCTCTAAGGCCCAGCAAGAAGCCTTGGATAACATTCAGCAGATGCTCGCTCAACTCCTCATTGACCGGAGTAACAATGATACCGGGAGTAACCATGATGAGGAAGAACATCATAGCGATGAACAACCAAAAACTGAGAAGTCAAAGGAAAGTTCTTTTATGGACGCTGAAGTTCTTAAAGGCATCCAAGCTCAGATCGCATCCCTAACTCAGAGGGATGAACTAAAGAAAGTAGGGGCAGTCCGTCCTTACCCTTTGGAATGGGATTCAGTACAATACCCACCAAAGTTCAAGCCACCAACGTTACATACGTATGATGGTAAGAGCTCGCCAAACCAGCACATCTACTACTTTCGGTCTCAGACCGGTAATGTTATAGACAATGATGCTATTATGGCCAGACTGTTCATTGGCACCCTGAAGGGGGTAGCATTCGACTGGTTTCGAAGCCTCCCTCCGGGCTCTGTCAATTCCTAGATCGACCTGAAAACTCGATTTCTTTCTCGTTTCTATGAGGACGATACCGAGATAACCATGGATAAACTCCTCTCTACCGTGCAGAAGAAGGGCGAATCCGTCCGTGACTACATTGAACGGTTCAGAAATTTGTCTCTGATGTGCCCAGCAGGGATGCCATTACCCATGCTCTTGCAGACATGTAGGCATAACTTTCTAGACCAAGTAGAGATTCGCATGGGAGCTATTAAAGCCCATACCTGGAAAGAACTGGTCGAGCTAGCTGAGATAGCTGAAAAGTCAGCTAAAAAGTTTGAGCCATCTACCCCTTAAAGCAAATGGGGTGTGAATAATAAGGGGCGCAGCGACATGGTGCAGTCTTCCCAAGCTAAAGGCAAAGAGACTATGTCTGTTGAATTGTCATGGGATGTTCATTCGAAGGCCAAGAAGAACGCCTTCAATAATCAGGAGTATAAGTTTCCTCTGAAAAAGTACTCCTTCAAAGACGAGCAAGTGGTCGCAATATTTCATTTACTCCACAAAGGGAATAAACTGAAGCTGCCAGACATTCGACGCCATAATGAAATGGGACGCATGAACGATCCCAACTATTGTCTCTTTCATAGGATGGTTCATCATCCTACTGATAAGTGCTTTGTCCTCAAGGACAAAATTCAAGCTTTGGTCGATGCCGGAGTTCTGACTCTGAAATCAGAGCAAAAGAAAGTCACTGCAAACATGGTGACTCTCGAGTTCGGCAAAACCCCAAAGGTCACAGTTCCTGACGGGACCTTTCCAATCCCTATACCACGGCTGGAAGTAAAGCATCCTTCAACTAAAACTCAAGAGAATAATAAGGGTCTTATCCCTTGATACTAGAGACAGGGAAAATCATGTGGATACACCCAGACCTTGTCCAAGAAGAACAATGGGATTCGAAGAAATCCAAGTCGAAGGACAAATCTTACAATGTTATCTCCATCCGCCGGATGATGGCAATCTCACATCAGCTTCTCTCAATGATTCTGAAGGGAAAAGCACGCTTGCACGACGCAGGCTGATGTACCTCAGCCGACAGGTACTCGATCCGAAAAATCATACTTGAAACAGTATGAGAAAGCTACTGACGAGACACAACAGCAGACGACGTCAGTACAAATATTGCAACCGGCTCCACTTCCGATAACGGGAAAAGAGAAGCAGAAAGAAATCCGATTTGACCATGTCCTGAAAAAACCTTCAGGCCCAGGGCTTAACATGCCTTTTCGCTTTGATGTATTGGCCCAGCTGGCTAATATCCCAGCTCGTATCACCATACACGAGTTCCTTCGTCTCTCGAAAGAGACAAGAGAAGCACTTAGGGATGCACTGGCTAACTCAGAATCATTTCTGATGTATATGCCAGAAATCCCTAAAGATGACACTCAGTCTTCTTGCCCTAAATGCCATCATGTGCAATCAAAGGTACCTGCTATTACCTTCACAGCGGAGGATATGCTTCTCAAGGATAACAAGCACGATCGACGTTTGTACTACACCGGATACATCAGATCGACATGCATTGAAAGGGTACAGGTTGATCCGGGTTCTGCACTCAGGATCATCCCCAAAAGATTCCTCTACTTCCTTGGCATACCACTGTATCGGTTGTCTACAATCACTACAATAATATACGATTTTAACGCGGGGAGTAGTCATCCACTTGAAAAGATTCGACTCTGTTGCTGAATAGGGGGCCTGAAGTCAGAGGTGACGTGCTATGTAATTGACATTGACACATCATATAACTTGTTATTAGGGAGACCTTGGATCCACGCTAATTGGATTGTCCCCTCCACTCTGCACAAGTGCTTCAAATATGTTGAAGATGATGCAACAGTACGAACTATCTTCGCTGAGAAGCAACCATTCAAAGGGGTGAAAAACTACTTTATTGACGCTCTCCTATATCAAGAGGTTGATGAAATGTCAAAAGAATCATTGTCTGACAACGATGACAATGGCAATGAGGTAGATTCAGAGTCTGAAGCAGACATGCCAGCCATTTTGGTCGGTGAACCGATTATAACATGTTTTAATAATCTCCAATATAACACTCCTTCTGAAGATGAGGGTGAATGGGTAATTAATGACAATATTTCCTTTGATTATCCTGTGAGTGTCGAATTATTTGGGTCCGTTATGGATAGCTCTCTGCACATGCCCTTACATAAGCCAAGTGTATCAAGTACACCCGTGGAATTCATAGAAGGATCCGTTTTAGTGGTTCCTCCGTCTAAAGAGGGTCAATTACCAATAATATTCGGTAAAACCCAATTGCAAAGATTCGCGGCCGCGGATTCAAGTTCAGACTCAGACACCCCACAATTTTTTCATTATGCACGATCAGCGCAGCATATGATGAGAAAAATGGGATACAATCTGCAGCATGAGAAGGGCTTGAATTTTGAAAAAGGAAGGCGTGGTTTCCTGCATAATTTTTGCCAGAAGGAAAACCGACAAATTATTATGATAACACACGCAGGGGGTTGGGATACGTTGCACCTACATCACCAGCGACGGTTCATTCCAAAGACGATAAACCAGTCCCATCACACTCTGCCTCTTCCTCCGAATGGGACTCAGATGTCAGTGTAGGAACGGTGTTCAAAGAGCTTGGTTGTAAAATCAAAGAGATAAGAGATTACCGTGTAGCTTTGGGCTAACGGGTCGTGTCCACGGGGAGGAATGCGATATAAGCTTTTCGGTGTTTTTGTGAAATAACAAAGAGTGAAGTTGGTGTCTTTCTTTTAAGTTGAAAAAGAAAATGGAGAGGATGGAGATGATTAAAAGAAAAGTTGCAAATTTAGAGAAGGCTTTGAAAAAGGTGAATTTTGTATAAAGTTTGTAAAGTGATTTGTTGTTATTTTATAAAGAAGAAAATCTGGGCTCACTATCTCACTACTCAATGATATGTTCTTCTATTGAAATCATTAGTGCCTCAACTTGATCATAGGCTAAAACTTAAGATTGATTTTAGAAAGCTTTAAGCAAAGCACATAAGATGTTTGAAAAAATTAATTCTTTTCTTTAAGAAATCGTCTTGAATTGAATGTTAAATCATCAAGAAGTTCAAGTATAAGATAAAAATAAGTTCAAGAGACATTTTTAAAAGAAGTGAAAGTTTAAAAATCCAAACCCATCCTCTTGTGCCTTTAAGAACACTTTCAAAGAAGAAAGGCTTTAGTTTAGGCATTCAAATGATTCATTGGGTCTTTTTCATGAAAACCATTCAAAAAGAAGAGGGATCAAAGAGAGGAGTAATAGTGAGCTCAGAAAACTGATTTAGCTACTCATGGAATACGAAAAACAATTCAAGTAAATGAAGCAGGACATACCGTGAAATGGAGTGGAAGAAGAGAAAGTTTGTTCCTTGTATTGATGTCACTTCAATCTTCAGGTTACAAGCACTCAATTCCTCTCTCTCACAGGTATTTAATCTGAACTATGAATTACAAAATAACGTTACAACTTCTATACTATCTAAGAAAGAGCCTAAGACCTTAAAGAATAAATAAAAATTCTAATCCTAGTCTTCGCCCCTTTCTTCTCTGTTGGAAATGGTATTTATAAGGAAAAAACCAGAGGGGAGGGGTCGTAGGAAGATTGGGGGAGCAAACGCTCCCTCAACAACCATAACCAAGCCGCGTTTTCGCGGCCCTGGTGTGGCCAGGTGGCCACACCCAAATGGTAGGACTCCCCGGTTTGTTGATTCGCCTATATCTTCTGCTGATTTTCTCGTTTCAGCTCCAGAATTTGATGAAACAGCCTTTGATTGTTGGCTTCAACCGCTTGATTTGGAAGGATTCATTTTAACCGGTTTTCAACCTCTCTGATATGCCAAGATTTGTCCTGATTCCTTGTTTTTGAATTTATTCTGAATTAAATCAGAATTTGATGGGCTTTTGGGCTTGTTTCTTTTTCCTTTCTTTTAGCAATGGGCCTACATTTAACAAAGAAGAATAAGACTTATTAATAGGATTTATTAAATAAAAAGTATGGTAATGTGACAATGTATTTGCAATATATGTGACTGATCACACCCCCACACTTATCTTTTGCTCGCCCTCGAGCAAAACATCAGACTTATCCTAATCAATTATTTAGACCACTTTCGCAGGTTACTCGATTGCACTGAGCATGTGCAACAAGCCGTTAAACCTCTAGGTTACCCCTAGAGGACGAGTTTTGTCTCGTGAGGGTTTTCAGTGGATTGCACCCACAAAATCCATAAAGAAAGAAAAAATATGTTAGTGTTTTCGAAAAGTAATTTTAAATATAAAATATTTGAAGTATATTTGTGAGAGTTTAAGTAATCTATAAGTTATAGGATCATCAAATTTTTCATTCCTAAACTTAGTCTCTATTCAAAAACATGTCATCAATCAGAGTAAGGAGTCAAATTGTATTTCTCATCTAGTCTATTACTTTACCCTGAGTCATATGCACCATCGTGACTGTGATGTTTGACTAAGGGTTCTTTAACATTAACTCCTATGCCTTATTTATATTTATTTTGGTGGTATTTATTCCTCAATTCTATTAGGCTTTCTAATCTGTCCATGTAACGAGCCTTTAGTCGGTGACACCCAAACCAGACAGTTTTAGGGCACCACGTGAGAAAACACCCCTAAGGACTTAAATACTCAAGTAGACAAGGCCATGAAACTAAGTGTTTTTATTTATAAAATGTACCTTTTTTCGGCGTGAATACTTATGCTTCATGAGGCATAAATACCCAGATTAATCAGAGGATTTATATATATTTTTTTCCAAACTTATCTAATTATCTTTTGCATAAATACCAAGGCTTACTTAGGCCAAAGCACCTAGCTAATCAATAATTAGATTTGTTTATTTTTTTAATACATATATAGTTTTTTTTTCTTTTTTTTATAAGGCATAAGAGTTTTTGTTTTTGAACCATAAGTGTGTAAGTGTATAAAGTGTGCATATTTCATTAAGGTAAAGATCAAGACTAAATTACTTTCACAAATTTTCTTCCTAACCCTAAAAATTAAACATGTCATCTTATTTTGACCAAGTGTAAGAAATCCTAATTATGATTTTCCTATTCCTTAAAATTAACTTAATTTCTTACAAAATATGTCAAAATATTGTTCTTACCTTTCAAAAAGTTTTTTTTTGGAAGTTATATTAGTCATGTTAGAGCCCTCCCCCACACTTATCTCATGCATTGTCCCCAATGTATGAAAGAAATGTGTAGATGCATGAAATAAAATAGAAAAAGAGGAAAGTTACCGATACACTGGGTCAAAAAGACCCATAGCCGTTTCATTTACCGGCACCGATTCCAAGAAAGGTTTAAGGCGTCGACCATTTACCTTAAAGTCATTTCCATTCTTGGGGTCACTGATCTCTACTGCACCGTGTGAAAACACGACTTTTACAACGAATGGCCAGTCCATCTTGATTTTAATTTTCCTGAAAAAAGATGAAGCCTAGAATTATAGAGTAGGATTTTTTGTCCAGGGACCAAGGCTTTTCTTATGATGTGTTTATCATGAAAAATCTTAACTCTATCTTTAGTGATCTAGCATTTTCATAGGCCTCATTTCTTAACACCTCTAATTCGGAAATTTGTAATTTCTGAAGGTCACTGGCCTTAGTCAAGTCGAAATTCAACTGCTCGATTGCCCATAAGGCCCGGTGCTCTAACTCAACGGGAGTGACAAGCTTTACCATGGACTAACCTATAAGGAGACATCCCTAGAATCGTCTTGAAAGCGGTCCTGTAGGCCCATAGGACATCTACAAGTTTGATGGACCAATCTTTCTGATTTTGGTTCACAGTTTTCTCCAAGATAAGCTTGACTTGTCTATTTAAAATCTCAACCTGCCCACTGGTTTGAGGATGATAAGGTGTAGACAACTTGTGAGTTATGGCATACTTTCGCATAAGAGCTTCAATGGATCTATTGCAAAAGTGAGTGCCATTATCACTAATGATAGCACGAGGGATTCTGAAGCGTGAAAAAATATTCTCTTTCAAAAACTTTATGACAACTTTTTTATCATTAGTTTTACTAGGAATGGCTTCTACCCACTTGGACACATAATCCACAGCAACCAATATGTATTGATTTCCAAATAAATTAGGAAATGGACCCATAAAGTCGATGCCCCAAACATCAAAGAGTTCTATTTCTAGAATGGGGTTGAGGGGCATCATATTTCATTTTGAGATCCTTCCTACCATTTGGCATCTAGGCACGTCTTGTAAAATTCATACGCATCTTTGAACAAAGTGGGCCAATAGAACCCACTTTGTAGCACTTTTCAGCAGTCTTGCGGGGACCAAAGTGTCCACCGCATGCAAATTTGTGACAAAAGGATAGAACACTCTTAACCTCCTCATCGGGAATGCATCTCCTAATAATTTGGTCATAACAGTACTTAAAAGGATACGATTCCTCCCAAAAGAAATACCGGACTTGGGATAAGAACCGGTATATATCGTTTTTGGACCAATGAGGCGGAATTTGGTTTGTGACTAAGTAATTCACTGTATCAGCAAACCAAGGTTCCCTAGAGATAGCTAAGAGATTTTCATCAATAAAATCCTCATTTATGGGTAATTCGTTGCATGGAGAATTAAGGATTTGTGAGAGATGGTCAGCAACGACATTTTCTACGCCTTTCTTGTCTCGAATCTCAAGATCGAATTCTTGAAGAAGGAGGATCCAACGAATGAGTCGGGCCTTGGCATCCTTCTTCATCATGAGATACCTAAGCGCAGAATGATCGGTGAAAATGGTGATTTTGGACCCTAGTAGGTAGGGACAAAATTTCTCTAAGGCAAACACTACTGCTAAGAATTCTTTCTCAGTCGTAGTGTAGTTCAATTGAGCATCGTTGAGAGTCTTACTAGAGTAGTAAATCACGTGCTGCTTGTTATCAATGCATTGTCCTAGGACAGCACCTACGGCAAAATCGGAAGCATCGCACATGATTTCAAACGGCTTAGACCAATCCGGTGCAGATATGATTGGTGCAGAAATAAGCTCTCTCTTAAGCTTCTCTCAAGAATTCATACATTCAGCAACATCAAAAGTGAAGGACACATCCTTAATTAACAGATTAGTCAAGGGCCTAGCAATCTTGCTAAAATCCTTGATAAATCTTCGGTAAAAATCGGCGTGTCCTAAGAAGGATCTAATATCCTTCACGCATTTGGACATGGGAAACTTTGCAATCACCTCAATTTTGGCTCTATCCACTTCAATTCCTTTCTTGGAGATTTCATGACCCAAGACAATTCCATGTTTTACCATGAAATGGCATTTCTCCCAGTTCAGTGTTAGATTTTTCTCAGCACAACGTTGGAGGACAAGTTCTAAATGGTAGAGACATTGAGTAAATGAATCTCCATAGATGGAGAAATCATTCATGAAGATATCTAAGAATCGTTCTACCATATCAGAGAAAAGACTCAACATGCAACGTTGAAATGTTGCCGGGACATTGCACAAGCCGAAAGGCATTCGACTATAAGCAAATGTCCCAAATGGACATGTGAACATAGTCTTTTCTTGGTCCTCAGGAGTAATAGGAATCTGATTATACCCCGAGTAACCGTCCAAAAAACAGTAATACTCGTGGCCCGCCAATCGTTCAAGCATTTGATCAATGAAGGGAAGTGGAAAATGGTCCTTACGAGTTGCAGCATTAAGCTTCCTATAGTCAATGCAAACTCGGATCTTTATGGAAAGTCGAGTTTGGACCAACTCTTTGTTCTCGTTTTCCACTACGGTGAAACCGGATTTCTTTGGAACCGCGTGGACAGGACTGACCATTGGCTATCAGAAATGGGATAAATTATCCCATTGTCTAAAAGTTTTATAATTTCAGCATGAACAGCCTCTTGCATTATAGGGTTTAACCTACGCTGCGGGTCTCTTTTAGGTATGGCATCTTCATTAAGATGAATGCGATGTTGAACGATGGTTGGTCTTAATCCCTTTATATCAGTCATAGTCCAACCAATGGCTTCCCTATATTTTCTTAGAATTGCTTTAAGATCTTCTTCTTCCCTGTCATTTAAATGGGAGGCAATGATGACAGGAAAGGTCTCTTGTTCGCCTAAATAGACGTACTTGAGATGCGCAGGTAAGGCTTTCAATTCTAAGGAAGAGAAAGGCTCACTGGAAGGACTAGTCAAATTTGTTGGCTCTATTATTGGTGAAATAGGGTTCGAGGCCCAATTCACATCAGAATCTACAACCTGATCAAGATTAAAGTCGTCAGACTCTAACCCGAAGTCATACTCAGTTTCTAGTTCCAATTATTCTCTATGTTCACTTGTTAAGTTCTCAATTAGGTTGACTTCAAATGTTTGGTCCTCAACATCGCGGGATTGTTTTTCTAGATTGAAGACATTGACTTCTCTAGTCATGTCCCCGAAGGCTAACCTCATGGACCTATTCCTACAATTGATGATGGCATTGGCAGTAGTAAGGAATGGTCGCCCTAGGATAACAGGAGTTTGAGCCCTATGATTGGAGTTGGACACAGGTTGTGTCCTAGAACTATGAAATCGACAGGGTAAATAAACTCCCCGACCCGGATAAGGACATCATTTATCTCCCCTTTTGGAACTTTTACTGAACGGTCAGCCAGTTGGATGGTAACTCGAGTTGGACTAAGATCGCCCAACCCGAGTTGTTGATAAACTGAGAATGGAAGCAAGTTGATACTTGCCCCCAAGTCAAGAAGCGCACGACTAACTCGGCTTGTCCTATTGTGCAGGCAATGGTGGGACTACCTAGATCCTTATACTTAACAGGGATCGGACCCGATAGTAGCTCACTAATGTTAGTGGCTAAGAAGACCTTTTTTGGTACATTAGTCTTGCTCTTCTTGGTGCACATGTCCTTAAGAAACTTAGCATAGGATGGAACTTGTTGGATGGCATTAAGAAGTGGCACATTTATCTTCACTTGATTAAATATCTCAATTTCTTGTCAATGTGTGGATTTTTCTTGTTATTTTTTAGCCTATTAGGAAATGGTACTATAGGCTGGTGCACCTGACTGGTTGACTTATCTTTTTCAGATTCGTCAGATTTGGAAGGATTTGGATTAGATGAGGTGGATGCTTGATTGTGGTTGTGTTGAATGGGATTGGTTGGCGTCGTTGCCGGGGAAGAATGCGATAGAGCTTTTTGGTGTTTTTGTGAAATAACAAAGAGTGAAGTTGGTGTCTTTCTTTTAAGTTGAAAAAGAAAATGGAGAGAAGGAAGATGATTAAAAGAAAAGTTGAAAATTTAGAGGAGGCTTTGAAAAAGGTGAATTTTGTATAAAGTTTGTAAAGTGATTTGTTATTTTTTTTTATAAAGAAAAAAATTTGGGCTCACTATCTCACTACTCAATGATATGTTCTTTTATTGAAATCATTAGTGCCTCAACTTGATCATAGGCAAAAACTTAAGATTGATTTTAGAAAGTTTTAAGCAAAGCACATAAGATGTTTGAAAAATTTAATTCTTTTCTTTAAGAAATCGTCTTGAATTGAATGTTAAATCATCAAGAAGTTCAAGTATAAGATAAAAACAAGTTCAAGAGACATTTTTAAAAGAAGTGGAAGTTTAAAAATCCAAAACCATCCTCATGTGCCTTCAAGAACACTTTCAAAGAAGAAAGGCTTTAGTTTAGGCATTCAAATGATTCATTGGGCCTTTTTCTTGAAAACCATTCAAAAAGAAGAGGGATCAGAGAGAGGAGTAATTGTTGGCCCAAAGGCCTATCACCCTAGTTTTGATGATGATCAACTCATGAAGTTACGTTTACTAATGATCTTGTGTTAATTAGTGACAGATTCATTATCAAGATCTTAGTAGGTGCATAGCTCAACAAAGGATAAAATGCCAAGTTTTGGAGCTAGCACGGTGCGATCCAAGGAGCTTTTGGATCAAGCTTGGACCAAGTCAAGAAGATGAGAAGCCTTCAAGTGAAGACTTCAAGAAGATGAAGACTTGTGTCTAGGTATAAGATTTTGTTTTGTTTTAGTTAAAAATGTAAAGGATAGATAGTTGGTGGATTGCTCAAGTACATATACACACACACTCTTGATTTAGAATCGTTTTCATAAAAGATTTTTTGGTTTAGAAAAGATTTTTCTTTTTGGAAAAATACTTATTTGGATTTTGGTATTTTCTTATATACATATCTTTTATCCAAAATCAAGTTTAGAGTTTAATGTCAAAAACTTAGATATTTCATCTTATTTGTGTAGTGGATCATATCCATACACATTATGCTTTAATGAGTTCAAAATATCTAGTTTTTTTTGAAGATGTTTTGGAAAAATAAAGTTTAGAAAACAGATTTTGGAAAAACAGTTTTTATCATGAACCTAATATTTCCAAGTTACAAAAATAGTCCAATCTTTTATAACATGCCTTGATTTTGTGCAAGCATGTTTGATTATCAAAGTATATTGGTTAAACTATTTTTGTAGATTTTTATGTATTTTATGGGATTTTTATATGTGCCAAAAGACCAAGTTTTAAATCCCAGAAAACTGTTTAAGGCTTCGGATAAGTCGACTTATAACCCTTATATAGTCGACTAATCCTGAAGTCGGCCGACCGGACCGGTCGACCAACGTGCACAAACGTGCACGCCTTTGTGTACTGGAGGACGGCCGACCGTGCCGGTCGACCGCTCCAGAGAGCAGAGCTCTCTGGAAAGTTCGGCCGACCGCACCGGTAGACCGACAGAGAGTTAGACTCTCAGCTCCAGTGGGTCGGTCGACCCAGGCGGTCGACCGTGGCTCCAACGGTCAGAAATCCGACCGTTGGCGGTCGACCGCACCGGTCGACCGGCCGTTCTGACAGACCCCAACGGCTAGTTTTCTGGCAGCCTATAAATTGGGGGTCTTGTCATTGTTTTGAGAAAAAGATTTTCAAGTGGGTTTTCACCAGTTTTTCCTGAACTATTTAGAGGTTTTCCTCCACTTGATTTAGAGCAAATATTTCCAATCAAAAGGAGAGATTTATCAAGAGTGTTTAAAAGAGATTCTTTGAGTTTTCCTCCACCACTCTCATTCTTGTTTTTTCTCACACCACACTTGAGCTATCCATTGATTATTCATCCTATAGGTGTGTTGTAGTGAGAGCCTTTAGGTGATCAAAGTGTTGTGATCACCAAAGATCTTTTCTTTGTTCTTTGAGGAGACGGGCAAGTGTGTTCGTGATTGTTTCGGGTCCTAGTGTGGACTCGGTATTTTCGGGTTCGGGTGCGAACTCGTGTTTGAGGTGCAGCCTCGGCGAGCTAGTGAGCTTGCGGTGTGTACGGGACTAGGGAGTCCGAGGGCTTGTAGGTGTTGCGGCACCGAGGAGAGATCCATTGGGATCTTGCATAGTGGAAATCCTTCGTGTGTCGAAGGCGGGGATGTAGAGCAAGTGTGCTCGAACCTCGAAACAAACCCTTTGTGTTTGTGATTGCTCTCTCTCTCTCTTTGTCTCTTGTTTATATCTTGCATTCAATTATTGTCTATCTTTATATGCTTGATATATTCATTTGTGCTTAATTGATATTGTAACACCCCGCTCCCGGAATACGTACTTAGTTGCGTATTCAGATTTTTTGATCGTATTTTTCGATTTACTTCCTATATTTATTTTGTATTATGAATTATTTATATAATCGTTTTGTCTTGGATCAGGATTCGTGGACTCAGAGTCTGCTCTTCTCTGAACCAGGGACCCGATCCTAGTATCTTACTCAATTTGGTCTTTTCGGTATTCAGATTTGACCGATTTCAGTTTCAAACATCATTTTCTAATATTTTAGATTTTCTATGATTTTTTGGAATTTTCCTGAATTAAATGGAAAATCTTCAAAACCGGTGTCGACCAGCACCGCTGACCGATTCCTGGATTTTTAATTTACAAATGGAGTCAAATTTTGAGAAACCGCTTTCCTATATTTGCTTAGAATAATATTTTCTATCTTAATATATTTTTTGAGAATTTTCAGAATTTATCAGATTTCTGCGAGATTTGGTGTCGACCGATATTGGCGGCCGATTCTAGGATTTTTAATTTAAAAACTATAAAGAATTCTTGAAACTAATTTTACCGTGATTCTTAGAATAATATTCTTGATTTTTGAGAATTTTTACGGGTTGTTCCGAGGTACTTGATTTTCGGACGATTTCGGTATTTTTCCGAAAGTTTTCCGCATCCGCAACTAAATCCCGGGAATCCGCTACTCTAATTATTTTCACTTTTTCTTCCAAGAGAATATCTTCCTTTTTTAATTTCTTTTCCTTTTTCCTTTTTCTTTCCTTCCTTTTCCTTCCACCAAATTCTACAAAATTCTCCATTCTTCCACCAAAAATATCTTCTCCAAAAATATCTCCTTTCCTCCAAAAATATCTTCTCCAAAATATCCCAAACCACTCAAACTCCTCTCCCATCACCATGTCCGGCCAAGAGAGCCACCTCACCTATCCATTTTACAAAAAACCCCCTCCCTAAACATTTTTACATCACCTTCACAATTCCAATTCCTATATAAACTTTCCTTCTTCATTCCACTTCATTTTTCTCTTCACCAAAACTCTAACCACCACCAACTCCTCCTTCATCTCCACCACAACAACAACCACTACAACTTCTCCAACTCCTTACCTTCATCTTCTTCCTCCTCCATCTCCATGTAAACCACCACAAACTCCAACAACTCCACCAAAGCCTCCACCTTCTCCTTTACCTTCTCCAAAAATACCACCACCATCAAAACCCTCCACAAAACCACCACCCCATCACCACATCAAGAGCCGGCCACCTCCTTTGGATTGGGGCCGAGCTCTTCTTCGTCGGTAATATCTCCGATGATTATTCTGGTAATCGTTCGCGATTATTCCGGTAATCATTACGGTGACGATTACAACGACAAATAACTAACATCACCATCACCTCTACTATTTTCCACCACCATCTTCACTTCCACCATCACTTTCACCATCACAACACCACCTCCATCTCCACTACTTCAACCTCCAAACATCACCTCCTTCACCTTCTTTTTCATTACTCCATCAAAATCCAACTCCTCCACCAAATAACACCACCACCAAAGCAAGCACCTTTCCCTTTCTCTCTCCCTTCTCCTCTCTGTATATTGCTGACGCGGATCTCACCCCCGCATCCAGGAAACGACTTAACACGGATCTTCGCGTTCTTGGCATCTGTTTAAACGCGGCCTTCGCGTTCTTGTACCGACGCAACGCGAAGTCCATGCCCGCGTTTGTGTCCCTTTCATGTCTGCACGACGCGGAGCTAATGCCCGCGTCTGTGTTCTTCTCATGCTAACGCGACGCGGAACCCATGACCGCGTCCGCGTTCTTCTCGTGTCCTGACTTGAACGCGGGTCTCGAACCCCGCGTTTGTGGCACCTTTGCGACGCGATTCCCGCGTCTGTGACTCCCGCGTCTGCGACTCCCGCGTCTCACTCTCAAAACCCGCGTCTCCCTGTGCACTCTCTCCTTCCATATACTTCTCTCTCTAGTTTTCCTCTCTCTTTCTCTCTCTAACTCTTTCTCTCTCCTCTTCACTTATTATATTTATGGCGCGTACGCGAGTTCCATGGATTTCAGAGTTTTCAGCTATTCCAGAGATTTAGGCGAGTGTTCTCGCTCTCGCCTCCATGGGTTTCCCCGCTTTGTCGGGTCGACATGTATTTTATTCCATGTTTATTCTTGTACATATACCATGCCTGTGATGTATTCTACTGCTATATACCATGCGTGGCCGACCCTTCGTGGTCGTTGAACTCTGGATTTCTGCCCACTCCTGGGATGGCTGGTAGCCACCGAGAGTGCGCTTAAACCCTAAGCGTTCTTGGTCTCTCCGTCCTTCAGCCTCCGGTCTCTCACTATCCCGAAAGAGAAGTGATTGGGACCGTCAGGTTTCTCAGCTTAGCCTCCGATCTCTCACTATCAGTGAGTTGAGACCGTCAGGTCCTTCAGCCTCCGGTCTCTCACTATCTCGAAAGGGGAGTGAGTTGAGACCGTCAGGTCCCTCAGCTCCGCTTGATTGTGCTCAACCATTACTCTAACACTTGCAATATACAAGCTTGTTATGTAACCTC
The DNA here is from genome assembly GCA_038442645.1 of Agave tequilana. Lineage (NCBI taxonomy): Eukaryota > Viridiplantae > Streptophyta > Magnoliopsida > Asparagales > Asparagaceae > Agave > Agave tequilana. The sequence goes on from JAVJIF010009569.1 coordinate 32,697, forward strand.
TTGACATATCTCTTGACATATACATGTCTGTAACATTTAACACCTGTTATGTTAACACTTACCATGCCATTACTTCATACCTGTCATTTGCATGCTACCACTTAACACTGACTCATGTTATACCACCAGTTCCCGGCGGATCCTGAATGGAACTAAGTGCCACACGGAGCAAAGTGCCACACCACACAAGTGGTGGGGGCCACCTCTTGAATCTGTGGGGGCCACCTCTAGAATCCATTCCCCTCAGAGCAAAGTGCCACATGGAACAAAGTGCCACACCACACACGTGGTGGGGGCCACCTCTTGAATCTGTGGGGGCCCCCTCTTGAATCTGTAGGGCCATCTCCTACCTGTACCTGATCTCTTGTTATGACCAGTTATGTTCCTACTCTTTACAAAGGATAACTTGCACGGGAAATGGGAGGAAGTGATGAATGCCGGTATGGTGCCTTGCTTATAGTAGTGGAATACCAGAACTGACGATTCGTGTTAGGGGGATTTCAGGCCCTCAGAAGATGCGTGTTAGGGGGATTTAAGGCCTCCATATGGCTGTGTCCCGGGCGGACGGGAACTACTATAAGTATGAGCTATCAGTTCTTCATCAGCTTCCAGTAACGAACCTCGGCTTGCTTATATATGGATGTATGTGTGTTGGGATGTACACCAGGACACATACCTAGATATATGGGTCAGACGAGTAATAATAATAAAAGATGCCAACTATGTATCCTGTTATGCCTGTTATGAACTCCCATTATGCTTCATGTCATGCCTGTTATGTACTCCTGTTATGACCGTTGTGTGTTTTGCCACGAATGCTTTCATCGGATTTTACATCGGATTTTCGGTTTTATGATTATTATCATATTAGCTACTCATACTCTGTTTTATTACCCATGTTCCATTCCATCAGTCTACTGCTCCTATCTTATCATTCCATGAGTACTTCCTGCTTGATATCACTTGTTATAAATCTACCTGATTATACATGCTTATGCTCATGACACGGTTTTCAATGCATGATTATGATTCGGTTTTATCGATACACTTGTACTTATCTCAGCACGCCATCCGGCTTTTGTATCACCACTCGCCTGGGCAGTTCTATCTGACTCCCCTGGATTCTCATGTCCAGGTCATGGAGCTTGGAGCGTTTGGATTCCCCCAGTTGTTGATCAGAGTGGCGCAGCGGTAGCATGGATCTCCAGCAGACCATCTGAAGCTCTATCCTTCCAGGCCCCCTGTGTGCCTCTCGAGTTTTCCTTTTGTAAACTCGTGAGTGCCTTTTGTACTGTTCATACTTGTACATCCTTTGTAATCTCGCAATTGCGCATATCAGTGATGTGATATTCATGTAATATTGGATCACCTCTGGTGATAACTTTGTAATTGTACTCATGTGTTGGAATGTATAATGCACCACTTGCTTCCGTACTCTGATTCTTGCCTGTACTGATGCTTAGCGTATATACGTGAGGGTATTTCGGACCTGCGTATATACGTTGCAGTGACGTCCCCGTACCCGCCGGATCGGGGCGTTACAGGATGGTATCAGAGCCTAGGCTCTACATCCTCAGTACGTCCAGACGGCAAATTAATGGTAAAAGAAATTTGCCACTGGAATGCATGAGTCCTGGTTATACAGTCCAACTACAAGTACAGAGTTATCTATTCATTCTTGATCATCCTTCCTTTGATTCCTAATCCCTTCCATCTTTCCCCTGTTTTGGTTTTTCGAAGCCTTTATACCAACTTAAGATATGAATAGACTAGAGAAGTAGCGGCTTGTTCTGAATGAAGCGATTATATGATCTCTTTGGCCAACTCTTTGAAGTTCGGGTATTCTCAGAATTGATCCTAATCGGGTTATCTTTCAGGAGTCAATAGTCAGAATTCTCTACGGATATTCTACATTCTCGGCTATATCTTTCAGAGTGATTGATGCCTGGTATTATCGGTCTTCTTTATTATGCTCAGGACTATCAGGGTTTCCTTTATCTTCAATATTCTGGCTTATGCTCGGAGGGCTATAAAGTATGCAGTACAACTGGAACTCTATTACAAAGTAACGACATCAGATCAGTATTATTTGGTACCGTTCAAAAACTTATACAGCCAGAGGTGCAGAAGATATCTATATTCTGATTACTGTTTCGTCAACTTGAGAGCCCTACCTATAGTACTTCATATCTTGAATGGTATAATTTTCACCCATGTCCCCTTTGTGTTCATTTTACCCCTTATCGAAATTGCGAGGACGCAATTTTTTGTAAGGTGGATGAAATGTAACACCCCGCTCCCGGAATACGTACTTAGTTGCGTATTTAGATTTTTCGATCGTATTTTTCGATTTACTTTCTATATTTATTTTGTATTATGAATTATTTATATGATCGTTTTGTCCTGGATCAGGATTCGTGGACTCAGAGTCTGCTCTTCTCTGAACCAGGGACCCGATCCTAGTGTCTTACTCAATTTGATCTTTTCGGTATTCAGATTTGACCAATTTCAGTTTCAAACATTATTTTCCAATATTTTAGATTTTCTATGATTTTTTGGAATTTTTCTGAATTAAATGGAAAATCTTCAAAACCGGTGTCGACCAGCACCGCTGACCGATTCCTGGATTTTTAATTTACAAATGGAGTCAAATTTGAGAAACCGCTTTCCTATATTTGCTTATAATAATATTTTCTATCTTAATATATTTTTTTGGGAATTTTCAGAATTTATCAGATTTCTGCGAGATTTGGTGTCGACCGATATTGGCGGCCGATTCTAGAATTTTTAATTTAAAAACTATAAAGAATTTCTTAAAACGAATTTTACCGTGATTCTTAGAATAATATTCTTGATTTTTGATAATTTTTACGGGTCGTTCCGAGATACTTGATTTTCAGACGATTTCGGTATTTTTCCGAAAGTTTTCCGCATCCGCAACTAAATCCCGGGAATCCGCTACTCTAATTATTTTCACTTTTTCTTCCAAGAGAATATCTTCCTTTTTTAATTTCTTTTCCTTTTTTCCTTTTTCTTTCCTTCCTTTTCCTTCCACCAAATTCGACAAAATTCTCCATTCTTCCACCAAAAATATCTTCTCCAAAAATATCTCCTTTCCTCCAAAAATATCTTCTCCAAAATATCCCAAACCACTCAAACTCCTCTCCCATCACCATGGCCGGCCAAGAGAGCCACCTCACCTATCCATTTTACAAAAAACCCCCTCCCTAAACATTTTTACATCACCTTCACAATTCCAATTCCTATATAAACTTTCCTTCTTCATTCCACTCCATTTTTCTCTTCACCAAAACTCTAACCACCACCAACTCCTCCTTCATCTCCACCACAACAACAACCACTACAACTTCTCAAACTCCTTACCTTCATCTTCTTCCTCCTCCATCTCCATGTAAACCACCACAAACTCCAACAACTCCACCAAAGCCTCCACCTTCTCCTTTACCTTCTCCAAAAATACCACCACCATCAAAACCCTCCACAAAACCACCACCCCATCACCACATCAAGAGCCGGCCACCTCCTTTGGATTGGGGCCAAGCTCTTCTTCGTCGGTAATATCTCCGATGATTATTCTGGTAATCGTTCGCGATTATTCCGGTAATCATTACGGTGACGATTACAACGACAAATAACTAACATCACCATCACCTCTACTATTTTCCACCACCATCTTCACTTCCACCATCACTTTCACCATCACAACACCACCTCCATCTCCACTACTTCAACCTCCAAACATCACCTCCTTCACCTTCTTTTTCATTACTCCATCAAAATCCAACTCCTCCACCAAATAACACCACCACCAAAGCAAGCACCTTTCCCTTTCTCTCTCCCTCCTCCTCTCTGTATATTGCTGACGCGGATCTCACCCCCGCGTCCAGGCAACGCCTTAACACGGATCTTCGCGTTCTTGGCATCTGTTTAAATGCGGCCTTCGCGTTCTTGTACCGACGCAACACGAAGTCCATGCCCGCGTTTGTGTCCCTTTCATGTCTGCACGACGCGGAGCTAATGCCCGCGTCTGTGTTCTTCTCATGCTAACGCGACGCAGAACCCATGACCGCGTCCGCGTTCTTCTCGTGTCCTGACTTGAACGCGGGTCTCGAACCCCGCGTTTGTGGCACCTTTGCGACGCGATTCCCGCGTCTGTGACTCCCGCGTCTGCGACTCTCGCGTCTCACTCTCAAAACCCGCGTCTCCCTGTGCACTCTCTCCTTCCATATACTTCTCTCTCTAGTTTTCCTCTCTCTTTCTCTCTAACTCTTTCTCTCTCCTCTTCACTTATTATATTTATGGCGCGTAAGCGAGTTCCATGGATTTCAGAGTTTTCAGCTATTCCAGAGATTTAGGCGAGTGTTCTCGCTCTCGCCTCCATTTGGGTTTCCCCGCTTTGTCGGGTCGACATGTATTTTATTCCATGTTTATTCTTGTACATATACCATGCCTGTGATGTATTCTACTGCTATATACCATGTGTGGCCGACCCTTCGTGGTCGTTGAACTCTGGGTTTCTGCCCACTCCTGGGATGGCTGGTAGCCACCGAGAGTGCGCTTAAACCCTGAGCGTTCTTGGTCTCTCCGTCCTTCAGCCTCCGGTCTCTCACTATCCCGAAAGAGAAGTGATTGGGACCGTCAGGTTTCTCAGTTTAGCCTCCGGTCTCTCACTATCAGTGAGTTGAGACCGTCAGGTCCTTCAGCCTCTGGTCTCTCACTATCTCGAAAGGGGAGTGAGTTGAGACCGTCAGGTCCCTCAGCTCCGCTTGATTGTGCTCAACCATTACTCTAACACCTGCAATATACAAGCTTGTTATGTAACCTCTTGACATATCTCTTGACATATACCTGTCTGTAACATTTAACACCTGTTATGTTAACACTTACCATGCCATTACTTCATACCTGTCATTTGCATGCTACCACTTAACACTGACTCATGTTATACCACCAGTTCCCGGCGGATCCTGAATGGAACTAAGTGCCACACGGAGCAAAGTGCCACACCACACAAGTGGTGGGGGCCACCTCTTGAATCTGTGGGGGCCACCTCTAGAATCCATTCCCCTCAGAGCAAAGTGCCACATGGAACAAAGTGCCACACCACACACGTGGTGGGGGCCACCTCTTGAATCTGTGGGGGCCACCTCTTGAATCTGTAGGGCCATCTCCTGCCTGTACCTGATCTCTTGTTATGACCACTTATGTTCCTACTCTTTACAAAGGATAACTTGCAGGGGAAATGGGAGGAAGTGATGAATACCGGTATGGTGCCTTGCTTATAGTAGTGGAATACCAGAACTGACGATTCGTGTTAGGGGGATTTCAGGCCCTCAGAAGATGCGTGTTAGGGGGATTTAAGGCCCCCATATGGCTGTGTCCTGGGCGGACGGGAACTACTATAAGTATGAGCTATCAGTTCTTCACCATCTTCCAGTAACGAACCTCGGCTTGCTTATATATGGATGTATGTGTGTTGGGATGTACACCAGGACACATACCTAGATATATGGGTCAGACGAGTAATAATAATAAAAGATGCCAACTATGTATCCTGTTATGCCTGTTATGAACTCCCGTTATGCTTCATGTTATGCCTGTTATGTACTCCTGTTATGATCGTTGTGTGATTTGCCACGAATGCTTTCATCGGATTTTACATCGGATTTTCAGTTTTATGATTATTATCATATTAGCTACTCATACTCTGTTTTATTACCCATGTTCCATTCCATCAGTATACTGCTCCTATCTTATCATTCCATGAGTACTTCCTGCTTGATATCACTTGTTATAAATCTACCTGATTATACATGCTTATGCTCACGACACGGTTTTCAATGCATGATTATGATTCGGTTTTATCGATACACTTGTACTTATCTCAGCACGCCATCCGGCTTTTGTATCACCACTCGCCTGGGGAGTTCTATCTGACTCCCCTGGATTCTCATGTCCAGGTCATGGAGCTTGGAGCGTGTTGATTCCCCCAGTTGTTGATCAGAGTGGCGCAGCGGTAGCATGGATCTCCAGCAGACCATCTGAAGCTCTATCCTTCCAGGCCCCCTGTGTGCCTCTCGAGTTTTCCTTTTGTAAACTCGTGAGTGCCTTTTGTACTGTTTATACTTGTACATCCTTTGTAATCTCGCAATTGCGCATATCAGTGATGTGATATTCATGTAATATTGGATGGATCACCTCTGGTGATAATTTTGTAATTGTACTCGTGTGTTGGAATGTATAATGCACCACTTGCTTCTGTACTCTGATTCTTTCCTGTACTGATGCTTAGCGTATATACGTGAGGGTATTTTCGACCTGCGTATATACGTTGCAGTGACGTCCCCGTACCCGCCGGATCGGGGCGTTACAGATATACTTGCGTGGGATTGTTTGCTAACACTTGTATTCAACCAAGAGAGCCAACGTGGCACCTCAACCCATTCAAGGGGAATCTAGAGGAGTTTGTCCAGAGCCCTTCACGGGGAATTCGGCAACACTCTTGTGTTATACATAGTGTTTAGTGTAAAAATTTAATTAGGTCATAATTGTTTTTAGCTTCCGCATTATTTGCATCATTCATCATTAAGTGACCTTTAGATTAGCCTTCACCTATTCACCCCCCCTCTAGGTGAACCCTACAATTGGTATCAGAGCTTGGTACTCTGATTTGGTCTAACAACCTAGAGTAAAAGATCCTCATTTTAAGGCTAATCACAATATTTTTGTACACTCACCATGGACTTCATGTCACCACCCATGTTTGACATTGTTAACATCCATATATGGAAGGTGAAGATGTCCTTGTACCTCAAAGCCTTAGGTTATCATGTTTATCTTGCCACTACTAATAATGCATATTGTTTAGATGGTAAGAATTTTGAGGCTAATGCAAAAGCCCTTCATGTTTTAAAGTCAACCCTAAATGATGATTATTTATCTAGGGTTTCTAACTTTGATTTGGCTTTTGTAGTTTGGAACACCCTCCTCTCCCTTGGCGAAAATGATCAATACTATGCGGGGAGCGATTCGGACGTTGGAAGCGACATCTCCAATGTGTGCTACATGGTCCAAGGGGATAACCCCCTTGAGGTAACTTCTGAATCCGAGGATGAGGATAATAACATGTCATATGATGAGCTATCTACTTTTTGTCAACTATTGCTTGAGAAATATGACATGATTAAGAAAGTTAATAAAAATTTGAAAAAGAAACTTGATTGCATGCATATAGAACAAGATTCATTTAAATCTAACATTGCATGCTTAGAAAAAGAAAATGAGTTTTTGAAAAATGAAAATGTTTCCCTTATGTCTAAATTAAATGATTTGTGTGAAGGGAACACTATTTTGGAAGACAAAATTATTTTGGTGGAAACTCAAAAGGAAATTGTTTTTCAAGAAAACAACTCTTTGAAAAAGAAAATTTTTGAAAAAGAAAAGGAAAAAGAAAAAGTTTTTAAAAAGAAAAATGATCATATATCTCACATGTCTTTACATGCCACCATTGATGATAGTGAGATTAAAATTTTGAAAAATAAAATTAATTGTTTGAGCTCTACTTTGAACTCGTGTGCATTCAACCATTCTAGATTGGAGTCCATGTTTGCAAAGAAACAAACTCCACATGTTCATGCACATCATCATAATCATGCATTTGCTTATGTTGCACAACATTCACATAAGCATACTAAGGTGTACAAATGTACACATTGTTGCCGCAAAGGCCATTTAGCAAAATTTTGTTTTGATAAGTTGCATGTTTCAAATTTTGCTAATCATAAAAATGTTTGGGTGCCTTACAAAGCTAACCCCCAAGGACCCAAGAAAAAATGGGTACCAAAACCCCCACCCCATGTTTTTGATGTAGGTGAGGGCTCTCACAAGACGTGAGAGATTTGGTGCCTTGGTGGTGGTTGCACGTGGACTAGATGGACATATTTTTTGATGCACCGCTATCAAGGAGGTTTTGGTGGGAAAGACCACCATGTTTGGAGCTTTGGAGTTGGTAACAATCTCTAAACTCCCTTTTTATTCATATTCATGCTTGTTCATTCATATTATTTTGAGCATGTTCATGTTTTATGTATTTTTGTGCTTCATGTGGTAAAAACATGCTTAGATGTAGTTTTTATCAAAACTTGTATTATACATGTACAAATAGTGAGTTACACGTGACTTACATATGTTTGCACTTCATGCTCATTTGTACCCACTATATGCACATGTATAGGCTAGTTTTGATGATTCTCATATATACATGCTTTGCCAATTTTTGTGTTTTACTTCATGTATATGTATCTTTTATTCAAATCTAATAAATATACATGTATCCCGTGAGTCTCTTGCCTTCATGCAAATACATTTGATAGACTCTTTTATATTTGGGATATGTATGGGTATTGTTAGGATTGGATAAATCATACATATACCATGAAGATTAGTTTTTTTTTTTTAATGAAAAATAATTTCTCATGTTTTTGTTTTATAAAATGTTATTCATGATTTGAGCTTCAATGTCTATTTTCATGAAAATGCTATTTACATGATTCTTGTACACTCACATTTTATTCATTTTGTCATGACCTTGTTTCATGAACACCTTTTTATGAGCTTTATAGATCTTGAGTGTCATATTTATGTATTTAGTATGATTCATGAAATACATATGCTTTGACTTCATGTTTTGAAGGATCTTTAACTAGTTTTTTAAAAATTATCTTTAACTAGTTAATTATTCTTCATTTGGTAGTGATTTTCAATGCTATACTATTTTCAAATTTATTTTTGAAAACCCCTACCATCAATGGGAGGATGGATGGGCGTGTATGCCTTGTAAGCTTAATTGATAAATCTTTTACCTTGTGCATATCAAGGGATGGTAGGTTATGAGTTATACACTTGATCTTATTGTTATGTCAATTGGTATCATTGGACTCTTTCAATTGGTATCTAAATTGATAATTTTTGTATATACTCATATTTTATTTTATTATATATGTATGTATCAATGTCAATTGGTATATTTCTTTTCATACATATATATGAGTTTCATGTGCTTAACTTTCAATTGGTTCACACTTTTAAAAAGCACAAAGTTTATGATGAAAAATAAAAATTTTGGATCATTATGTTTTCTATTGATATCAAAATGCTTCAACTTCATATTTGTTAAATTTCAATTGGTATCAATATGTTTTACAATAATGACTATTTTCAATTTGGTATCTTAAAAATTTGTTTGTTTTACAAAAGCTCTGATACCTTTCAAAATTTTGTTTAAGAAAAATTAAAAAAAAACATTTTGTTGATTTGTATTACCCCTTCTTGATCTTTTTGTTTTTGACAAAAAGGGGGAGAAAAGTTTGTTTGTTTTGATTTTACTTTGAACCCTTTGTTGATGAGTGACAAAAAGGGGGAGAAGTATTTGAGTTTATATGAGTTTATATGCATGTTTTCATTGCTTAAGGGGGAGAAGTATTTGTCTTCCTTGTTATTTATGCATATATGTTTTGTATTGCAAATAGGAGAAAAAGATTTTAATTTATGCTTGTTGCATGTTTTATCTCCATACTTGCATACATATTCATGTGCCTCATTGCCATATCTATTATTTATTTTGTATGCATGAGTTAAGGGGGAGCTTCTTTGAAGCTTTACTTTAATCCATGCATATATAACCTCATGAGTTTTGTCATCATCAAAAAGGGAGAGATTGTTGGCCCAAAGGCCTATCACTCTAGTTTTGATGATGATCAACTCATGAAGTTACGTTTACTAATGATCTTGTGTTTAATTAGTGACAGATTCATTATCAAGATCTTAGTAGGTGCATAGCTCAACAAAGGATAAAATGTCAAGTTTTGGAGCTAGCACGGTGCGATCCAAGGAGCTTTTGGATCAAGCTTGGACCAAGTCAAGAAGATGAGAAGCCTTCAAGTGAAGACTTCAAGAAGATGAAGACTTGTGTCTAGGTATAAGATTTTGTTTTGTTTTAGTTAAAAATGTAAAGGATAGATAGTTGGTGGATTGCTCAAGTACACATACAAACACACTCTTGATTTAGAATCGTTTTCATAAAAGATTTTTTGGTTTAGAAAAGATTTTTCTTTTTGGAAAAATACTTATTTGGATTTTGGTATTTTCTTTTATACATATCTTTTATCCAAAATCAAGTTTAGAGCTTAATGTCAAAAACTTAGATATTCATTTTATTTGTGTAGTGGATCATATCCATACACACTATGCTTTAATGAGTTCAAAATATCTAGTCTTTATTTGAAGATGTTTTGAAAAAATAAAGTTTAGAAAACAGATTTTGGAAAAACAGTTTTTATCATGAACCTAATATTTCCAAGTTACAAAAATAGTCCAATCTTTTATAACATGCCTTGATTTTGTGCAAGCATGTTTGATTATCAAAGTATATTGGTTAAACTATTTTTGTAGATTTTTATGTATTTTATGGGATTTTTATATGTGCCAAAAGACCAAGTTTTAAATCCCAGAAAACTGTTTAAGGCTTCGGATAAGTCGACTTATAACCCTTATATAGTCGACTAATCCTGAAGTCGGCCAACCGGACCGGTCGACCGACGTGCACAAACGTGCACGCCTTTGTGTACTGGAGGACGGCCGACCGTGCCGGTCGACCGCTCCAGAGAGCAGAGCTCTCTGGAAAGTTCGGCCGACTGCACCGGTCGACCGACAGAGAGTTAGACTCTCAGCTCCAGTGGGTCGGTCGACCCAGGCGGTCGACCGTGGCTCCAACGGTCAAAAATCCGACCGTTGGCGGTCGACCGCACCGGTCGACCGGCCGTTCTGACAGACCTCAACGGCTAGTTTTCTGGCAGCCTATAAATTGGGGGTCTTGTCATTGTTTTGAGAAAAAGATTTTCAAGTGGGTTTTCACCAGTTTTTCCTGAACTATTTAGAGGTTTTCCTCCACTTGATTTAGAGCAAATATTTCCAATCAAAAGGAGAGATTTATCAAGAGTGTTTAAAAGAGATTCTTTGAGTTTTCCTCCACCACTCTCATCCTGTTTTTTCTCACACCACACTTGAGCTATCCATTGATTATTCATCCTATAGGTGTGTTGTAGTGAGAGCCTTTAGGTGATCAAAGTGTTGTGATCACCAAAGATCTTTTCTTTGTTCTTTGAGGAGACGGGCAAGTGTGCTCGTGATTGTTTCGGGTCCTAGTGTGGACTCGGTGTTTTCGGGTTCGGGTGCGAACTCGTATTTGAGGTGCGGCCTCGGCGAGCTAGTGAGCTTGCGGTGTGTACGGGACTAGAGAGTCCGAGGGCTTGTAGGTATTGCGGCACCGAGGAGAGATCCATTGGGATCTTCCATTTTGGAAATCCTTCGTGTGTCGAAGGTGGGGATATAGAGCAAGTGTGCTCGAACCTCGAAACAAACCCTTTGTGTTTGCGATTGCTCTCTCTCTCTCTTTGTCTCTTGTTTATATCTTGCATTCAATTATTGTCTATCTTTATATGCTTGATATATTCATTTGTGCTTAATTGATATACTTGCGTGGGATTGTTTGCTAACACTTGTATTCAACCAAGAGAGCCAACGCGGCACCTCAACCCATTCAAGGGGAATCTAGAGGAGTTTGTCCAGAGCCCTTCACGGGAAATTCGGCAACACTCTTGTGTTATACATAGTGTTTAGTGTAAAGTTTAATTAGGTCATAACTGTTTTTAGCTTCCGCATTATTTGCATCATTCATCATTAAGTGACCTTTAGATTAGCCTTCACCTATTCACCCCCCCTCTAGGTGAACCTTCAGTAATAGTGAGCCCAGAAAACCGATTTAGCTACTCATGGAATACGAAAAACAAATCAAGTAAATGAAGCAGGACATACCGTGAAATGGAGTGGAAGAAGAGAAAGTTTGTTCCTTGTATTGATGTCACTTCAATCTTCAGGTTACAAGCACTCAATTCCTCTCTCTCTCACAGGTATTTGATCTGAACTATGAATTACAAAACAACGTTACAACTTCTATACTATCTAACAAAGAGCCTAAAACCTTAAAGAATAAACAAAAATTCTAATCCTAGTCTTCGCTCCTTTCTTCTCTGTTGGAAATGGTATTTATAAGGAAAAACCAGAGGGGAGGGGTAGTAGGAAGATTGAGGGAGCAAACGCTCCCCCAACAACCATAACCAAGCAACGAAAACGCAGCTTGGGCCACATTTCTGTGGCCCTGGTGTGGCTAGGTGGCCACACCCAAATGGTGGGACTCCCCAGTTTGTTGATTCGCCTATATCTTCTGCTAGTTTTCTCGTTTCAGCTCCAGAATTTGACGAAACAGCCTTTCATTGTTGGCTTCAACCGTTTGATTTGGGAGGATTCATTTCAACTAGTTTTCAACCTCTCTGATATATCAAGATTTGCCCTGATTCCTTGATTTCGAATTTTTTCTGAATTAAATCAGAATTTGATGGGCTTTTAGGCTTGTTTCTTTTTCCTTTCTTTTAGCAATAGGCCTACATTTAACAAAGAAAAATAAGACTTATTAATAGGATTTATTTAACAAAAAGTATGATAATGCGATAATGTATATGCAATATATATGACTGATCAGAGCTCACTGTTAATATGACTTCAAGCAGCCAATTGGAGCCAGCAGAAGCTACTGATGAGCAAGCATGGGCTCAGCAATTTGATTTTCAGTGGGAAAAGCGATTCGAACAACACGAACCATCTACTGAAGACAAGGTGATCCAGGTTAACTTGGGTGATCAAGATAACCCTAAACCCATCTTTATAAGTAAAAACTTATCACTTACGGAGAAAGAAGAATTGAAGGTACTCGTAAGGGAGTATATAGATGTCTTTGCATGGAACTACAAAGACATACCTGGACTTGATCCACAAGTAGCCATGCATCGTCTGAACATCAAGCCTGACGCCAAGCCAGTCAAGCAGCAACAATGCCGATTTCGCCCGAACATTATAGAGGTTATTGAAGCTGAAGTCCATAAGCTCATTGCATGCGGCTTCATACGGGAGGAACATCATCCAGATTGGGTTGCAAACATCGTCCCCGTTCTAAAGAAAATGGGAAAATTTCGGATATATATTGACTATCGTGATCTCAACGCGGCTTGCCCTAAAGACGAATTCCCGTTGCCCGTCACCGATGTCATGATTGACAATACCTGCGGATTCGAAAGAATGCCTTTCATGGACGGCTTTTCAGGGTACAATCAAATTAAGATGTATCCAGAGGATGAAAAGCATACTTCATTCCGGATAGCGTTAGGGATATACTGTTATACCGTGATGCCTTTCGAGCTAAAGAACGCGGAAGCAACTTATCAGCGGGCAAATGAGTATGATTTTCCGTGATCATCTCCGAAAAACGGTAGAATTTTATGTCGACGACATTGCTGTCAAAAGCCGCGATAAGAATGACCATCTTTGTGACTTGAGAACGATCTTTGATATAATGCGGGCTCATCGACTGAAGATGAATCCGACAGAATCCTTCTTGGGGGTTTTGAGTGGCAAGTTCCTTGTATTTATTGTTATATCAAAAGGAATCCATCTTGACCCAGACAAAGTCAAGGCCATTCAGAGCATGCACCCACCTAAGAATTGATTGCAAAATCAAAGAGTTAAGAGATTTACCGTGTAGCTTGTGGCTAACGGGTCGTGTCCACAAGGAGGAATGCGATGAAAGCTTTTCGATGTTTCGTTTAATAACAAAGAATTGTGCTTGTTTTTTAATAGAAAAGAGAATGGAAAGAAGGGAGATGATTAAAAGAGAAATTGCAACTTTGGAGAAGGCTTTAGAGAAGGTGATTTAAAAGGCTTGAAAATTGTTTGGTTGATTTTAATATAAGAAGGAGAAGATCTGGGCTCACTAATTTTTAATTCAGCTATGTACTTATCTCAAGGAAATTTAGGCTGCATCACTTTTATTATAAACCAAAAACCTTTAGTTTCTTTTAATGTCCAAGCAAAACAAATAAGATCGTTTCATTTAAATCTTAAGCACTTTCATTACAAATCATTAAGAAGTGAATATTAAACCATCAAGCACGAAGAAGCAAGTATGGAATAAAAACAGTTCAAAGAGATTTGTGCTTTAAAAGTCCAAGTTTAAAATAAAGAAAACCTCATGTGCTTTCAAGTACGAAGTTTTATACTTTATGATTCAAAAAGTGTTGCTTTTATAAAAATCAGTCAAGAGAGAGGTGGGTCCATTAGTGAGTCAAGAAAACGAATTAGCTACTCATTATGAAATGAAAACAAATAAGAGAATGACAAGTAAACTTGAACATACCGAATTCGAGTTGAGTTGATCAAGCAAGTAAAAGCTCCTTTGATTGTCACTTCAAAGACGAATTACACACTCAATTCCACTATTCTCTCTGGTTTTTACACTGAACTACAAATTATAAAACAAAAATACAACTTCTATACTATCTAACAAAGAGCCTAAATCCTTAAAGAATAAACAAAAATTCTAATCCTAGTCTTCGCTCCTTTTTCCTCTGTTGAACATGGTATTTATAGGGAAAAACCAGAGGGGCGAGGTTGCGAGAAGATTAGGGGAGGAAACGCTCCCCCAATAGCTTTCAACAAGCCGCGAAAACGCGACTAGGGCCGCGTTTCCGCGGCCCTGGTGTGGCCAGATGGCCACACCCAAGTGGTGGAACTCCCCTCTTTGGTGATTCGCCCATATCTCCTGCTGGTTTTCTCATTTCAGCTCCAGGATTTAATGAAACAACCTTTGATTGTTGGCTTAACCGCTTGATTTGGGAGGATTCTTTTCAACCGATTTTCAACCTCTCTGATATGTCAAGATTTTGCCCTGATTCCTTGATTTCGAATTTATTATGAATTAAATCAGAATTTGGTGGGCTTTTGGAATTGTTTCTCTTTCCTTTCTTTTAGCAATTGGGCCTACATTTAACAAAGAAGAAGAAGACTTATTATTAGGATTTATTAGCTAAAAAGTATGGTAAGGTGACAATGTATATGCAATATATGTGATTGATCACACCCCCACACTTTTCTTTTGCTCGCCTTCGAGCAAAACATCAGACTAATTCTAATCAATTATTGGATCACTTTCGCAGGTCACTCGATTGCACTGAGCATGTGCAACAAGCCGTTAAACCTCTAGGTTACCCCTAGAGGACGAGTTTTGTCTCGTGAGGGTTTTCAGTGGATTGCACCCACAAAATCCATAAAAAAAATGTTAGCATTTTCGAAAAGCATTTTTAAAGGAGAAAATATTTGAAGTATATTTGTAAGGTTTTAAGTAATCTATAAGTTATAGGATTATCAAATTTTTCATTCCGAAACTCAGTCTCTATTCAAAAGCATGTCATCAATCAAAGTAAGGAGTCAAATTGAACTTCTCATCTAGTCTATTAATTTACCCTGAGTCGTATGCACCATCGTGACTGTGAAGTTTGACTAAGGGTTCTTTAACTCTAACTCTTATGCCTTATTTATTTTTATTTTCGGTGGAATTTATTCCCAATATCATTAGGCTTTCTAATCTTCCCATGTAACGAGCCTTTAGTCGGTGACACCCAAACCGGACAGTTTTAGGGCACCAGGTGAGAAAATACCCCTAAGGACTTAAACACTCGAGCAGACAAGGCCACGAAACCAAGGTTTTTATTTATAAAATGTACCCCTTTTAGGCGTGAATACTTATGCTTCATGAGGCACAAATACCCAGCTTAATCAGAGGATTTATATATATATATATTTTTCAAACTTATCTAATTATCTTTTGCATAAATACCAAGGCTTGCTTAGGCCAAAGCACCTAGTTAATCAATAATTAGATTTGTTTATTTTTTTATACATATATAGTTTTTTTTCTTTTTTTAAAAGGCATAAGAGTCTTTGTTTTTAAACCCTAAGTGTGTAAGTGCCTTTAGTGTGCATATTTCATCAAGGTAAATATCAAGACTAAATTACTTTCATAAATTTTCTTCCTAACCCTAAAAATCAAACAAGTCATCTTATTTTGACCAAGTGTAAGAAATCCTAATTATGATTTTCCTATTCCTTAAATTGACTTAATTTCTTACAAAAATATCTCAAAATATTGTTCTTACCTTTCAAAATTTTTTTTTTTAGAGTTATATTAGTCATGTTAGATATTAGTCATGCTAGAATCCTCCCCACACTTATCTCATGCATTGTCCCCAATGTATGAAAGAAATGTATACATGCATGAAATGAAATGTAAAAGAGGTGCATATATTATGCAAAAATATGTACAACATCAAGTTTCTCCCACACCTAGATCTTTTTCGGTCTTATCCCTCTAGCTCTCTTCCCGTCATTCCAATGGGTCCTCTTTATAGGGCATAGTGGGGAGGCCAATTTTTCTGTCACTTTAGCTCTCTTCCTCCCCAGTCTCAACTTCTTTAGGTTTTCCTTCCTCATATTTCTACATTCATTATTCAAAAATTGATCTCCACTACACTTCTCAGTTTGAACTTCTTCAGCATGAATGCCTAGGAATTCTAACTCAGTTCCATATATCTCCTCAAAGTTTAGGTCAACACTTTCCCCTGGAAATGTGTACATAATCAAATGATCCCTAGTTGGTTCATCCAAACACATGAGTTCTTCTTCGAAGAGGTTTTCAAAGAGTATGTCAATCGGAGGTTTTTGAATTGTATTCTCATGCGACACATTATTGGTTGGCTCATCGAAAGTGAAGATATTCAATCAAATTTCTCCTTTTTAAAGGGTACTCTAACATTAGGATCTCCGACATATGCCTTCTCATCTAGATAATCGCATTCATTCTTAAATAATTCATTAAGAAATAGCGACTCATCTTCTATATCTTCACTCTCTTCATCACAATTATTTTCAACAAAGTTTACCTCAAATATTTGATCTCTTATCTTACGAGGTTGTTTTTCTAGGTTGAAGACATTGACTTCTCTAGTCATGTCCCAAAAGTTAACCTCATGGACCCATTCTTACAATTGATGATAGCATTGACAGTAGTAAGGAATGGTCGCCCTAGGATAACAGGAGTTTGAGCCCTATGATTGGAGTTAGACACAGGTTGTGTCTCTAGAACTATGAAATCAACAGGGTAAATAAACTCCCCAATCCGGATAAGGACATCATTAATCTCCCCTTTTGAAACTTTCACTGAACGGTCAGCCAGCTGGATAGTGACTCGAGTTGGACTAAGATCGCCCAACCCGAGTTGTTGATAAACTGAGAATGGAAGCAAGTTGATACTTGCCCCCAAGTCAAGAAGTGCATGACTAATCTCGGCTTGTCCTATTATGCAGGCAATGGTTGGACTACCTGGATCCTTGCACTTAACAGGGATCGGACCCGATAGTAGCTCACTAATGTTAGTGGCTTAGAAGACCTTTTTAGGTACATTAGTCTTTCTCTTCTTGGTGCACATGTCCTTAAGAAACTTAGCATAAGATGGGATTTGTTGGATGGCATCAAGAAGTGGCACATTTATCTTCACTTGATTAAAGATCTCAATTATCTTATCCATGTGTGAATTTTCTTGTTGTTTTTCAGCCTATTAGGAAATGGTGCTATAGGCTGGTGCACATGACTGGTTGACTTATCTTTTTCAGATTCATCAAATTTAGGAGGAGTGGGATTAGATGAGGTGGATGCTGAAGTGTGATTGTGCTGACTAGGATTAGGTGGTGTTGACACTTGGTTATCAACTTTCTTTCCCGACCTCAATGTATGAACAGCATTACATTGATTCAGTGATTGATCCTCAACCAAATATGCTTGTCGTGAATTCCTAGGATTCATAATTGGTTGACTAGGCAAGGTACCCTTTTGCCTCTCATGTTGTGGGTTGGCTAACTGGCTCATTTGACCCTCTAGCCTCTGTATTGTTTGCATGAGGAAAAATCTTGGTTCTTCATGTACCTTTCCATATTTCTCTCAAAATCAGTCATTCTCCTTTCGAGTTGAGGATTCTGGAAGGAAGAAGGTGGAGCTTGGTTGTGAAAATTTTGTTGATAATTTGAAAAATTGTTGGGAGAATTGTGAGGGCGATTGGAAAAGTTGGGTTGATGATTGGAAGAATTATTGGAATGATGGAAGTGGCTTAGATGGTTTGACCGTGGGTGGTCATTATTTTGTTAGCTCCATGAGAAATTTAGGTGATTTCTCCAGCTAGGGTTGTACGTAAGAGCGTAAGGATCATTGTTCGGCCTTGAAAAGGTCGCATTCATCGGTTCAGAAAAGTGTTGGTGAGCTTGAAATACAGGACACTCCTCAAACACATGATTCATAGCCTGACAGTAAGTACAACCCGGAGTTGAAAATTGGTTCGGGCTGACTTGATTGACTGGACTTGGTTCCTTAGTTTCTAAAGCTTCCAGTCTTCTCGCTAGGTTAGCTAACTTAGCCTCGTTAGCTATGGATGATTCAATCGAATGGAGACCTCCTTTTGAAGAGATAGAGTTTGAATTTCTAGAGCTTTCACTAATAGGTTCCCATTGGATGGTCTTTTCAGCTAGATTCTCATATAAATCCCATCCTTCATGCTCATCCTTCTGTAAGAATCCCCTTTGGCACATGCTTTCTAAGAAGGTCTTGGTCGAGTAGTCCAAACCGTCATAAAGAATTTGGCATTGTCGTCATTTCTCTATTCCATGATGAGGACATTGGACAAGGAGGTCTTTGAAGCGTTCAAAGTACCTCCAAAACGGTTTCACTAGGTTCTTGCTTGAACTGCATGATATTTTTCCTAACGAGAGCGGTCTTGTGGATTGGATAGAATTTCTTAAAGAAGATTTTGATGAAACCATCCCAAGATGTGATAGAGCCGACCGCTAAGCTGTAGAGCCATTTCTTGACTAAGTCCTTAAGAGGAAATGGGACAAATCTCAATCTAATCGCATCATCTGCAAGGTGTGGGATTTTCATCATTAAGCATACTTCCTCAAATTCTCTTATGAAGAAATAAACATCTTCGGACTCTAAGCCATGGAACTTAGGGGGTGTATTGATGAACTGTGGCTTAAACTCAAAGTTGTGTTCACCAACCGATGGAAGTTGGATGCAAGATGGAAGTGATGTTCTAATGAGATAGAACCTATCCTGCAAAGATGTCGGTTGATCCATAACCGAATCTGGTCTTGTTTCAAACTTGGGTGGTGATGTGTTTCTAGTTAACCTAGATGAATTAGGGTCTCTTGACCACACTTGCATACACAAACACAATCACAAACAAGTTCACCAATAGTCAAGAAGAGAAAACAATCAAGCCTAGTCTAAGGTAACCTTGACCTAGACAACTCCTAACTGGTTGATTGTCCACAGGAGGTATAATGTAGACTTTGACCACAAGCTAATCAGTCAGGTCAGGGCAAGATTGGTGGGAGGTTATCCGTCAAAGACGTTCCTTAATTAAGTAACCACCAACCTTCGGGCTTTCGGCCCTTAATCCCCTTCCTAGACACTGATTTGGTAGGAGTCAAATTCCAACACCTTCCCTCTTAGGATAATCTCCTAGTGAGTTCGAGATGTCCCTAAGGCCAACGTCTATCAGATTTTACTTAGGCTTAGGTTGTGCGTGCTTGGAGATGGTTTGTGGGCTCAGGAAGGGTAATCACTTCCCCACCTTATCATGACTTGAATTTTGCCCTTAGAATTGATTTGTGCAAAGTGTGCAAGATATAGAAAAGTAGCATTCAAAAACAAATATCACCCAAGAATGTTTCCTAAACTATATGCTATGCATACATACCTTGTCTCCAGCTATCTTCAACAGTAATTGTAAAATAAACGTAATTAGACAAATACCTAGAATGCAAGTCTAAACGTTTTTTAAGCAATTAACAATCACTCAAATTACTGTTGAATTAAAACAGGGATGGTGGATAGCAGATATACAAGAATATAACGTACAAAAACTTAATTTTTTGCGAGCAATATGTCCTGCAAAAAAGGTTTTAGTAGTCCAATGAAATTTTCAACTTTTGCAACGCAATTTCTTGAAATTCTGTTTCTTACTTTCGAGAGTAGGGGCACAGAATTTGTAAGTCTTCTCTTGCAAAGCTTGAATGCTAGATCTGAATCTTGAAGTCCCTGAAACAAGACACCAAACTTGTTAAAAAACAAATACACCATTCCCTCCCCGGCAACGGCGCCAAAAATTGATTGCAAAATTAAAGAGTTAAGAGATTTACCGTGTAGCTTGTGGCTAACGGGTCGTGTCCACGAGGAGGAATGCGATGAAAGCTTTTCAATGTTTCGTTTAATAACAAAGAATTGTGCTCGTTTTTTAATTGAAAAGAGAATGGAAAGAAGGGAGATGATTAAAAGAGAAATTGCAACTTTGGAGAAGGCTTTGGAGAAGGTGATTTAAAAGGCTTGAAAATTGTTTGGTTGATTTTAATATAAGAAGGAGAAGATCTGGGCTCACTAATTTTTAATTCAGCTATGTGCTTATCTCAAGAAAATTTGGGTTGCATCACTTTTATTATAAACCAAAAACCTTTAGTTTCTTTTAATGTCCAAGCAAAACAAATAAGATCGTTTTATTTAAATCTTAAGCCCTTTCATTACAAATCATTAAGAAGTGAATATTAAACCATCAAGCACGAAGAAGCAAGTATGGAATAAAAGTAGTTCAAAGATATTTGTGCTTTAAAAGTCCAAGTTTAAAATAAAGAAAACCTCATGTGCTTTCAAGTACGAAGTTTTAACTAAGGTACTTTATGATTCAAAAAGTGTTGCTTTTATGAAAATCAGTCAAGAGAGAGGTGATAGAAGAGGTCCATTAGTGAGCCCATAAAACGAATTAGCTACTCATTATGAAATGAAAACAAACAAGAGAATGACAAGTAAACTTGAACAAACCGAATTCGAGTTGAGTTGATCAAGCAAGTAGAAGCTCCTTTGATTGTCACTTCAAAGACGAATTACACACTTAATTCCACTCTTCTCTCTGGTTTTTGCACTGAACTACAAATTATAAAATAAAAATACAACTTCTATACTATCTAACAAAGAGCCTAAATCCTTAAAGAATAAACAAAAATTCTAATCCTAGTCTTCGCTCCTTTTTCCTCTGTTGAACATGGTATTTATAGGGAAAAACCAGAGGGGCGAGGTTGTAAGAAGATTGGGGGAGCAAACGCTCCCCCAAAAGCTTTCAACAAGCCGCGAAAACGCAGCTAGGGCCGCATTTTCGCGACCCTGGTGTGGCCAGATGGCCGCACCTAAGTGGTGGAACTCCCCTCTGGTGATTCGCTCATATCTTCTGCTGGTTTTCTCGTTTCAGTTCCAGAATTTGACGAAACAGCTTTTGATTGTTGGCTTAACCGCTTGATTTGGGAGGATTCTTTTCAACAGGTTTTCACCTCTCTTATATGCCAAGATTTTGCCCTGATTCCTTGATTTTGAATATATTCTGAATTAAATCAGAATTTGGTGGGCTTTTGGGCTTGTTTCTCTTTCCTTTCTTTTAGCAATTGGTCCTTCATTTAACAAAGAAGAAGAAGACTTATTATTAGGATTTATTAGCTAAAAAGTATGGTAAGGTGAATGTATATGCAATATATGTGACTGATCAAGAATCTCAAAGAACTCAGAAGATTCATCGCAAATCTCTCAGGCCGCTGTCAACCGTTCACCCGACTCATGAAAAGGGTGTCTCTTTTGTATGGGATCAAGCCTGTCAAGAGGCTTATGAAGATATCAAAAGATATCTCACAAAACCTCCAGTCTTAGTAGCTCCCACATTAGGGAAACCGTTCCTGCTTTATGTGAAAGCTATGGACCATTCTCTCGGTGCTCTGCTTGCTCTAAAAGACGATAATGGTCACGAACAAGCTATTTATTATCTGAGCAAGACTCTGATAGGGGCGGAATCTCGCTATAATCCTATTGAGAATGAATGTTTAGCTCTTGTCTTTGCTATTCAGAAGACACGACATTATTTGGTTGGCCAAACCATACATGTCATTTCCAGAGTGAATCCTTTGTGTCTTCTCATGACGAAACCAGGTTATTAAATTCAAGATTAGCTAAATGGGCCCTCCTTTTTTCTCAGTACGACATACTTTTTGTCCCTCAGAAGGCGGTTAAAGGTCAGGCACTTGCAGAGTTCTTGGTTGCTCATCCGTTCCGGAAAGCTCAAAACTTCATGAAGATATTCCTGACGAAGTCTTCGAATCTAATATAACTGTTGGCCCAAAGGCCTTCCACTCTAGTTTTGATGATGATTAACTCATGAAGTTATGTTTACTAGTATTCTTGTGAATTTAAGTTTCAGATCTATTAGCAAGATATTAGTTGGTGATTAGCTTCTACAAAGAGTTTAGAAGCTTTCCATGGTGATTCTGGTGCCAAAACTTAAAGATCATTCCTTTGCACTTTGTGGATCAAGGTTTGGGAGCAAGTCAACTTGAAGATGGAAGATCGTCAAGAAGACTTAGGTATCCTAGTTTAGATAGTGTGTTTAGATCCATTTGTAAAGCTTAGAATAGTTGATATGCTCAAGTGCACAAACACACACGTTTATGTTTGGTTTTTGGTTTTCATGAATAGTTGATCAAAACAAGTTTAATTGATATATGTATAGTTGTTTCATTCCATACATGCATGCTAAACTTTTAAACAAACTTATTTTGACTTTCCTATTCATGTATTGAAAAATCCTAGTTTGATAAAAATACATGCTTTGGTTTTTGGTAAAAATGTAAAGAAACAAAAATGGTTTCATATGCTTGATATTTGAGTAGAAATGTTTATCACATGTTTATATATCAATGCAATATGATAAAAACATTTTTGGGATTTTTAGAAGTTATTAAAAGAATTTTCAAGATATGTTTTAAACCAGTTTCAGACCCAGACCTGTCTGTCAGGCCAGGCCGGTCGACCGTGGGGTCGACCGAACCATAGGCCGGTCGACCCGTACGGTCGACGGACGTGCACAGAACCGTGCACGTCTGGCACACAATGGGACGGCCGACCGGGCGGTCGACCGTAACTGAGAGCAGTGCTCTCTGTTTATTTCGGTCGGCCGGGCGGTCGGCCGGTTTGCCCAACGGTCATATTTCTGACCGTTGGCAGTCGGCCGGGCCAGCCGACCGCTAGCCTGTCAGGCTGCCAGATCAGCCTAACGGCTAGTTTCTGTTTTGGCCTATATAAACCCATTTCTTTGGATTTTGGCTAAGTTTTTCTGAGCTAATTTTTCCCTACTCTCTGGTTTTAAAAAGAAGTTTTTAAAGAGTTTAAAGAGCAAAACGATTCATCTTGTTTGTTTTTAAGTGTTTTGTTATTTTCAAAGAAAACAAGTTTTTGGAATTAGTTTATTGTTCTTCATTTCAATATCTATTTGGTATTTTTCCAAGAGTATTTCTTATATCAAAACACTTAGTTTTTCACACTTGAGCTATATCTTCTATCCTATTCTATTAGGATCTTGTTTTGTGGAAAAGAGGAAAGAGAGATTTTTTGTGGTCTTTGGAACCACTTGTTGTAAACACCCTTGCATTTGTTGTATCCCTCTTTGGTAGAGGTTGATCGGGTGATTGGTTTGCTCCCTCTTTGGTAGAGGTTGAGGCTTGTGGTTTGCTCCCTCTAGTGAGAGGTGGAGTTTGGATTGTAAACCCTCTTCGGTAGAGGTGTTGGTTGTTGTTGTTTGGCTACGGGCCTACCCCTCGGTTGTGAGGCGGTGTTTGAGAGAGGAGTTCGGTACTCCCTTATTGTAACAAATCCTCCTCGGTGGAGGTTCCCTCGGTGGGAGATAGTGGATTGGAAATCCTACACGGTGGTGTAGGTGGGGATGTAGAGCTAGGGGCTCGAACCTCGAAACATATCTTGTTGTTAGCGTTTGATCCATTGTCTCCTAACTCTCTCTCTCTCTTTTATTTGTGCATTGCACTATTCATATTGTCATATCATACATTGCTTGCATTGTACCTTGCATATTTCATATTGCTATATCTTGTGTATGCTTGGTTGTTTGTGTGTGCCTCACTTATACTTAACCACAAGAGCTTCACATAGCACCTCAACCCATTCAAGGGGAATCAAGAGGAGTTAGTCCAGAGCCCTTCACGGGGAATTCGGCTACACTTGTGTATTGTATTAAGTGTGTTGCAAATTTATTTTTAAGCTTCCGCATTTAGCGCACTTAGTTTCTAGATTAGCACTTTACACCTATTCACCCCCCCACCTCTAAGTGTTTTTCAATTGGTATCAGAGCCTACGCTCCTGATATTAGGCTTAACATCCTAGGAGTGAGATCCATTTGTTTGCTAATCTATTGTTTGCATTTGCTTGTTTGCACACTCATATAGTTTACCATGGACTTCATGACCCCACCTTTGTTTGACCCTTCCAACATCATTGTTTGGAAGATTAGGATGTCCGTTTATTTACAAACCCTAGGACATAAGGTTTACCTTGCCATTACCAAGGAATCCTTCCTTAGTGATAGCAAGCATGTAGGGGCCAATGCACAAGCCCTTGATGCCATTAGAAGCACACTTCCTAAAGAATATCTTTTGCTTGCTTCTAACTTTGATTCCACATTTGCAGTGTGGATATGTTGACAACCACCACCACCTCCAAGTTTCAAATGCCAATCCAACAGAGGAGGAATCTAGTGGAGAATCCAAGCCACAACAATGTCATATGATCCAAGGGAATGACTCCCTTGAGGTACACTCGGAAACCCACTTAGATGATGATGATGATGCTAGTTCTTCAAATGATTTATGTTGATGCCTATGCTTTAAATGAAGAACTTTCTATTGTGTGTGAAAAATTGATTGAAAAATATAAGATTTTGAAAAAGAAAAGTCTAGGCCTTGAAAAAGAAAATAAAAGTTTGCATTCTAGACTTAACTTTGTTTTGCAAGAGAAAGAGGAGATTTCTAATGAAAGGGATTCATTAAGGTCTCAACTTGAACTTGCACTAAAAAAAATAAAGTTTTAAAATCTAAAAATGATTGTGAAACTCTTTTGAAGAATAATGATGTTTTGTCTTCAAAAGTTGGATTGTGTTTAAGAGAAAATGATTCTTTAAAAAGAGAAATTGATTTTATTTCAAAAGAATTAGAAATTTGTTTAAATAAAAATAAATCTTTGAAAAATGATTTAGATTCACATGTTTGCCATGCTAGGGTAGTTTCACCTAGATCACCCATTGCATGGCACACTTCTTCTTTGATTAACAATGATATATCCATGCTTAAGAAGAGTGTAGATTGTTTGGGCTCCACTTTGAGCCAATGTGTTGTGGGCCATACACGTTTGGAAACTTTGTTTCGAAAGAAACATGTTCCATCTATTCATACACACCCTCCACGGCATACACATGCTTCCCACGGTCACCACTATCACATGTATGCTCATGTGTACACTTGTACACATTGTGGACGTAAGGGCCACCTTGCTAAATTTTGCTATGATCGTATACATGTTTCTAATTTAGCAAATAAGTTTGTTTGGGTTAGAAGAGGTATTAACCCCCATGGACCCAATAAGATGTGGGTACCAAAGACCACCCCTCCTTTGTTTAATGTAGGTGTGGGCTCTCACATAACGTGAGAGATGCCGTACCTTGGAGTGGATGCGTTCCGAGCTTCATGGAAATCAAATGGATGCATCACTTTCAAGGGAAGTTTGGTGGGAAGACCACCTTGGTTTAGAGACAAGGAAAGTTGCCTTCTAGGTTTTGGTAACGATCCCTAACTCCTATTTATTGTTTACATGCTTTTCATATCATATGTTTATAGCATGTTTTGATGTTTATTGATCATTATGAATATGCCATGCTAATTAGATTAGTGTTATACATGTTAGTTGTTTGAGACACCCATGTTTAATATGGACTTATATTTTTGTGATCTCACCTTGTTTGAACTAATTTGTATGACCTAGATCTAATGCATATGCATGTACATATTGATCACATATGATTTGTATTTCATATTTTTGATGGTTATAGATTTTTGAGAAAATACCATGATTATTGAATCCTTGACATACATGAATAGCAATTTGAGACACCCATATTTAAAATGGATTATTATTTTGTGTTCTCGTATTTATTTAGCTATCATGTTTATCATAGGTTTAATAACATGTGAATTTTCTTAATAATCATGTTTAAAAAAAATTTATCAAGTTTATCATGATTGGTTTACATTTTGTATTGATGCTTCATGCTTTGAATATATGTTTAAATGTTAGTTTTCATTAAGACTAGGTATATATTTGTGCATATAGTGAGCCACAAATAAATCTATATATGTTTGAGCTTGAATGCTTATTTGAACCCATTAGATGTGCTAGTATAGTCTAGTTTTGATGATCCATGCATTTTAAACTTGTATTCCTATTTTTGGATTTGTTTTATGAGTTTTCATTTCATGTATATGTTCATTTTGCCAAACTTTAAGATATACATGTATATCCTTTGAGTCATTTGCCTTTCATGCAAATCTATATATATGGACTCAATTGTGTTTAGGATATGTATGTATACTTATTGTATTGACAATTCATACATATACCTTGAAATAAAATTAGTTAATGAAAAATTTAGTTTTTCATGTTTTCATATTTAAAGGAATATTGAGCTTAATTGCCATTTTCATAATGCCATGTTCCACATAACACTTGTGCACTCACTTCATTTAATGTTTTCTCATGAGTATGTTTTCATGAGTACTATATGAGCTTTATGGATTTAGAGTGTCTTAGTGCCATGTGATTTACATGTGTTTTATGAAAAATAATTTGTTTTTATTCCTTACTTGAAGGATTTCGTACTAGTTAACAAAACTTTTCATTTTAAAACTAGTTCGTATTCTTCGTTTTGATAATATGAGTTATACCATGCTATTATTATTGTCTCAATTGGTATCATTGAACTCTTTCAATTGGTATCAATTTTGATCCTCTTGTATACTCATATGTTTGTATGTATGTATGCTTTCATTTCAATGGTATCAGTTTCAATTGGTATCTAATTTCTCATACTTATATGTTTTGTTTGTGCCTACTATATTCATATATCTTAGAGCACAAATTTTGTTTATGCTAAAGCTTGAGTTTCAACTTTATTTCAATTGATTTAGTTTTTCAATTGATATCTTTAAACAAGCTTATGCATGTGTTTAGTTTGTATTTCAAAAAGGGGGAGAAGGATTTGGATTTATATGCATGTCTTTGTATGCATTTATTTAAAAAAAAAGGGAAAAGTTTTATTCATTTAATTGGTATCTAGAGCACCTTTCACATTTCATTGGTGTCTAGATCATGTTTTGTTAATAGAAGAATTTGTTTATGTTTTGATTTTATTTTTACCCCTTTGTTGATGATTGACAAAAAGGGGGAGAAAGATTTTGAGTTTATATGCATGCTTATGTTTTTGCATATATTATGATTTTAATTGGTATCTAGAGCATGTTCTGTTTTGAAAGTTTAAATTGGTATAAGAACATGTTTATTGTGAATATTTCATTGGTATCTAGAGCCTAGAACATGTTTTGTTGATATAAGAGTTTTATTGTTTTCATGCATGATACAATGCATTGCCATTCATTGCATATTTATTATTTCTTTGCTTATGCATGAGTTAATGGGGAGCTTCTTTGAAGCTTAACTTTAATCCATGCATATATAACTCCATGAGTTTTGTCATCATCAAAACGGGGGAGATGTTGGCCCAAAGGCCTTCCACTCTAGTTTGATGATGATCAACTCATGAAGTTATGTTTACTAATATTCTTGTGAATTTAAGTTTCAGATCTATTAGCAAGATATTAGTTGGTGATTAGCTTCTACAAAGAGTTTAGAAGCTTTCCATGGTGATTCCGGTGCCAAAACTTAAAGATCATTCCTTTGCACTTTGTGGATCAAGGTTTGGGAGCAAGTCAACTTGAAGATGGAAGATCGTCAAGAAGACTTAGGTATCCTAGTTTAGATAGTGTGTTTAGATCCATTTGTAAAGCTTAGAATAGTTGATATGCTCAAGTGCACAAACACACACTTTTTATGTTTGGTTTTCAGTTTTCATGAATAGTTGATCAAAACAAGTTTAATTGATATATGTATAGTTGTTTCATTCTATACATGCATGCTAAACTTTTAAACAAACTTATTTTGACTTTCCTATTCATGTATTGAAAAATCCTAGTTTGATAAAAATACATGTTTTGGTTTTTGGTAAAAATGTTAAGAAACAAAAATAGTTTCATATGCTTGATATTTGAGTAAAAATGTTTATCACATGTTTATATATCAATGCAATATGATAAAAACATTTTTGGGATTTTTAGAAGTTATTAAAAGAATTTTCAAGATATGTTTTAAACCAGTTTCAGACCAAGACCTGTCTGTCAGGCCAGGCCGGTCGACCGTGGGGTCGACCGAACCATAGGCCGGTCGACCCGTACGGTCGACCGACGTGCACAGAATCGTGCACGTCTGGCACACAATGGGACAGCCGACCGGGCGGTCGACCGTAACTGAGAGCAGTGCTCTCTGTTTATTTCGGTCGGCCGGGCGGTCGACCGGTTTGCCCAACGGTCATATTTCTGACCGTTGGCGGTCGGCCGGGCCTGCCGACCGCTAGCCTGTCAGGCTGCCAGATCAGCCTAACCGCTAGTTTCTGTTTTGGCCTATATAAACCCCATTTCTTTGGGATTTTGGCTAAGTTTTTCAGAGCTAATTTTTCCCTACTCTCTGGTTTTAAAAAGAAGTTTTTAAAAGAGTTTAAAGAGCAAAAATATTCATCTTGTTTGTTTTTAAGTGTTTTGTTATTTTCAAAGAAAACAAGTTTTTGGGAATTAGTTTATTGTTCTTCATTTCAATATCTATTGGTATTTTCCCAAGAGTATTTCTTTGATCAAAACACTTAGTTTTCCACACTTGAGCTATATCTTCTATCCTATTCTATTAGGATCTTGTTTTGTGAAAAAGAGGAAAGAGAGATTGTTTATGGTCTTTGGAACCACTTGTTGTAAACACCCTTGCATTTGTTGTATTCCTCTTTGGTAGAGGTTGATCGGGTGATTGGTTTGCTCCCTCTTTGGTAGAGGTTGAGGCTTGTGGTTTGTTCCCTCTAGTGAGAGGTGGAGTTTGGATTGTAAACCCTCTTCGGTAGAGGTGTTGGTTGTTGTTGTTTGGCTACAGGCCTACCCCTCGGTTGTGAGGCGGTGTTTGAGAGAGGAGTTCGGTACTCCCTTGTTGTAACAAATCCTCCTCGGTGGAGGTTCCCTCGGTGGGAGATAGTGGATTGAAAATCCTACACGGTGGTGTAGGCGGGGATGTAGAGCTAGGGGCTCGAACCTCGAAACATATCTTGTTGTTAGCGTTTGATCCATTGTCTCCTAACTCTCTCTCTTTTATTTGTGCATTGCATTATTCATTTGTCATATCATACATTGCTTGCATTGTACCTTGCATATTTCATATTGCTATATCTTGTGTATGCTTGGTTGTTTGTGTGTGCCTCACTTATACTTAACCACAAGAGCTTCACATAGCACCTCAACCCATTCAAGGGAATCAAGAGGAGTTAGTCCAGAGCCCTTCACGGGGAATTCGGCTACACTTGTGTGTTGTATTAAGTGTGTTGCAAATTTATTTTTAAGCTTCCGCATTTAGCGCACTTAGTTTCTAGATTAGCACTTTACACCTATTCACCCCCCCTCTAGGTGTTTTTCAATAACTTCAGAGGATGAAGTCTGACAGATGTTCTTCGATGGAGCATCACGAATAGGCCCTAAAGGCAATACCATTGCTGGTGTGGGGGTTGTGTTTATCTCACCACAAAACTATGTCCTTCCTAGAGCATTTTCCCTGACGGAATCATGCTCCAACAATGTGGCAGAATACATGCTCTACTTATTGGCCTTCAGCTCGCTCATGAAATGGGGGTACGCTACCTTGAAGCTTATGGTGATTCAAACTGATTGTCAATCAGGTTAAAGGCGAATATGAAGTCCGTCAGGAAGATTTGGTACCTTATATCACGCAGTCATCGAAATGGCTAATTTATTTGATGGCTTTTCCATCAGTCACGTGTCTCGACCCAGAACACTAGGGCTGATGCTCTAGCTGCATTAGCAACAACGCTAGCCTTGCCAGTCGACACCAAGTATCACCTTACAGTGGCGACTCGACACCTTGTCTGCTCTAAACATATGTTGAGAACCAAAGAGGTCTATAATATCTCGACAGATCTTGAACCGAGAGATTGGCAATTTCCCCTCATCGACTATGCTTTGTATGGTTTGCAGCCGGATAACCCTAAAGAAGCAGCATCTATCAGGCGAAGGTCTCTCCGCTTTTACTATGATCCAACTCTGAAGACACTTTACCGTCGTTCATACGACGGTATCCTCCTCCGTTGCCTTTCTAATTTAGAGGCACAAGAAGTGCTTAAAGAAGCGCACAATGGCATATGCGGAGCTCATCAGCCAGGTCCAAAACTCAAGGACTGATTGCAAGGCTTGGATATTATTGGCCAACCATGATAGCCGATGCCATCCAATATACACGGAGGTGTAAGGCCTGCCAAATCCATGCGGACTTCATACATCAGCCTCCAGAGTTGCTTCATCCAACTGTTACTTCATGGCCATTTGAAGCGTGGGGAATCGATGTCGTAGGGCCGATCAGCCCCTCCTCAACGAGAGGTCACTGGTTTATCTTAGCAATAACCGATTATTTTTCAAAATGGGCTAAAGTTATACCACTGGTGGAAGTTAAAACTTCTAACGTGGTTAATTTCATCAAACACCAAGTCATCCATCGATTTGGTGTCCCTAGGCGGATCATCCATGATAACGGTCCCCAATTTGCAAGCCAGGTATTCTTTCGGTTCTGTGATAAATACTAAATTCAGAATGTGGCTTCAACTGCTTATAATCCCGCCGCTAACGACTTGGCGGAAGCATGCAACAAGATAAACATTAAGCTACTCAAATAGTTTGTTTCCTCAAATAAACGAGACTGGGATGAGAAGCTTAGTGAATGTCTTTGGGCCTACCGAACCACAATTCGGACCCCGACAGGTAATACACTTTTTTCCCTGGTATACGGGTGTGAAGCAGTCATACCATTAGAAATCCAGATGTCGTCATTACGAGTCGCTTTGATGACTAAGATGACAAAGGAGGACAATGATCGATTGCGACTCCAGGAGCTCGAAGCCCTAGATGAGAAGCGGTTACAAGCTCAGCAACACATTGAGTTGTATCAAGCCCGGATCTCAAAAGCCTTCAATAAGAAGGTTAAGCAAAGAGTCTTCCAGAAAGGAAACTTGGTTTTAGCCGTCAGACGACTGTTAATCATGACGCACAAAATCAAAGGCAAATTTCAGCCCAAATGGGAAGGATCGTTTGTAATAGAAATAGTTTATTCAAACGGGGTATATCGCCTTATGACTTCAGATGGTGATTTACTCATGATGCCGATCAACGGCAGGTTCTTAAAGAAGTATTATCCTTGATAGGATCCTTCTCATGATCAAGTTAACATTATACCTCTGATCAAGACATTTAGATCCAAGATATACGAAGGAGCGCTCCTCTCTTTATCTAAACGAGATCATACAACCATAAACCAGTATTGAGCTGATCGTACACTGGATGTCTCAAAGAAGAATCAAGGTTACAAATACAGTAACCAAATAATCCAACACCTCTGACGGTTAAGGATAGAGAAAAATGTTGGCCTTTAAGCCCAACATGAGTGCTTGACAACTCATCATGCTGAGGGGAATAGCATGGCTAGCCTGACTCAAACGGTAGTTGGTAAAGACATACCAAATCCGTTGACAGCTGAGGATTTGCTAAAAATCCTAAGGGACCTGTTCCCATTTGATTCCGCAATTAAGGATAGAGGAAAATGTTGGCCTTTAAGCCCAACATGAGTCCTTGACAACTCATCATGCTGAGGGGAATAGTATGGCTAGCCCGACTCAAACGGTAGTTGGTAAAGGCATACCAAATTCGTTGACAGTTGAGGATTTGCTAAAAATCCTAAGGGACCTGTTCCCATTTGATTCCGCAGTTAAGGATAAAGGAAAATGTTGGCCTTTAAGCCCAACATGAGTCCTTGACAACTCATCATGCTGAGGGGAATAACATGGCTAGCCCAACTCAAACGGTAGTTGGTAAAGGCATACCAAATCCGTTGACAGCTGAGAATTTGTTAAAAATCCTAATGGACCTGTTCCCATTTGATTCCGCAGTTAAGGATGGAGGAAAATGTTAGCCTTTAAGCCCAACATGAGTCCTTGACAACTCATCATGCTGAGGGGAATAGCATGGCTAGTCCGACTCAAACGGTAGTTGGTAAAGGCATACCAAATCCGTTGACAGCTGAGGATTTGCTAAAAAACCTAAGGGACTTGTTCCCATTTGATTCCGCAGTTAAGAATAGAGGAAAATGTTGGCCTTTAAGCCCAACATGAGTCCTTGACAACTCATCATGCTGAGGGAAATAGCATGGCTAGCCCGACTCAAACGGTAGTTGGTAAAGGCATACAAATCCATTGACGGCTAAGGATTTGCTAAAAATCCTAAGGGACCTATTCCCATTTGATTTCCTCTCCAAAATCAATTACCAATTCCCATCCATGGAATGGTAAGACCACATATAAAGGTATTCATATCCCTTGCGAAATGACGAGTCTAACCTATCATGTTAACATTAAACCTCTGATAGCAAAACTCTAATCTACTCCCCAACGGATATAACCACCATTCCCAGTGAATAAACCCAGCTTGTCATTCACTTCAACAGAACGACAGGTCTACTCAAATTACTGTTATGTTCAAGCACTCTAACAGTAAATGAATCCTTGTCCAGTTAACATCACACCTCTGGCAAGTTGCTTTGATATACGATCTTCTATGGGACTCATTTCCTAACTCCCCAGCGAGTTTCTGATAATCAGTCCTCAGTAGACTTTTCTGGTTGCCACATTAACAATCTACCTCTGACAATTTCTTTCAAAAAACATCCGAAGGAGATATCAAAATCCCAATGGAGTTAATAATCAAGTCTTATTTCCCCTAGTGGAATTATTTCTTTGTCATCATGTCCAGTTCGTCACCTCTGAATGACAAAATTTCGAGCTTGGTGGCTTCTCAATCGGTTATGTCCTTGTTACCTCTGAACCGACAGATAGCCAAGTCTCATCTTTCAGTCCAGTAGGGACTATTTATTTGTCATCATGTCCAGTTCGTCACCCTTGAATGATAAAATTTCGAGCTTGGTGGCTTCTGAATCGGTTATGTCCTAGTTACCTCTGAACCGACAGATAGCCAAGTTTCATCTTTCAGTCCAGTAGGGACTATTTCTTTGTCATCAAGTCCAATTCGTCACCTCTGTACCGACAGATAGCCAAGTCTCCCTTTTTGCTTACTATTATGTCCAGTTCGTCACCTCTGAATAGTAAACACCTCGAGTTTGGTAAACCCTAATCGGTTATGTCCAGTTTGTCACCTCTGAACCGATGGATATCCAATCTCATCTTTCAGTTCAGTAGAGACTATTTCTTTAATGTGTAACTAACCCTATCAGTTTATCACTACTGATTAGATTAGTTATACCGTTTCCTTTTGAGAATTGCAATACAACTTGAAAGTAAGAACTGAAAATTTAGAAGATAAAACAAGTTGAAAATGCAACATGGGAGCCAAATAAAATTATTTTTTTATTTGATTCCAAAAGAGGGATACATGGATACACGGATTACAAGCTACGATGGTGCTTCGTAGGAGTTGATCCGTTCTTCAAGAGTGGCCAGCCTATTCTTCCTCTCCTCAGCAGCCCTGATAAGTGCCTGCGACCTTAACTCGGCCTCATTAAAGCTCGCTGTCTGGGCCAGGCGAGCCTCAATTTCAGTCAAAGTTGCTTTCTGCGCTAGCTCCTATTGCAAGGCTTCGTCATTCTGAGCCCTAAACTGCTCTAGCCGAGCAATCTCCTCAAGGTGTACCGGTTCGGCCTTGGATAAAAGAAGATTGGTTTTCTGGATCGTTTCCTTGACTTTTTCAATCTTATCCTCAGCGTCGAGAAGAGCACTATTAGAAGCATCTATGGCATCCCCGAGCTCTACTTTTCTTGTCTCCAAGGATTTCAAGTCAGAAGAAATTACCTTAGCTGCTTCCTGAGCGGCAAGATGTGCTTCATGCATTTTAGCAGCGAGGTGTGCAAGCTGGTCATTAACTGAAGATTCCAGATATGAATGGCTGAGACGGTGCCATTCGTCCACATCCCTCTCAGCCTGTCCACCAGAAGCTCCAATATGACGACCTGGTCATCCCCTCCAAAGTCTCGAATGCTGTCAATACTTCGAGAAAGGACCACCTTCAAAGAGGAAAACGAGGTAGTCGAGCCCTTCAAGACCAAAGCAATGGATCGCTTCAAGCCCTTATAAAAGCTGTCGACTAGCTCAGCCACAAATTCATTCTCGTCTTCAACTACTCCCGGGAAACGAGTGGCCCCTGAAGGCAAAACTTCTACCGGTTTCACTGACATAACTGTGGAAGAATGGCAGGAGTACTGACTGGAGAAATATGTGGGATCGTCGGTGATCTCGGAGGAGTTCTCATTGAGACCAGTACACTAGCCACAATCGATGCAGGACTGGTAACTACTTCCAGGAAAGTTGGATCAACAACCAGTGTTGGAGAGTAGGACTGGCAATCACCTTCAGCTTCGCAATGGGCAGGATAGGCAGCGCTGGCGAAACCACTGACAGTTCACTTACCGACGTAGTTGGAAGTGAGATTGGTTTCGTAACCACTGTCCCCTCGGTCTCTTTAAGGCCACTTTTCGGTTCAGGTTGATAGGAGGACAGGCCGTGATACAAGGCATCCAACTCAGCAGCAACCGCTGCGGTCGAAGTACTCGCATCACCCCTGATCCCCTCAGGAGGATTGGCTAGCTCCCTTGAAGTCGATGCACCCAAAGGTAGAACACCTGTAGCAAGACTCTGTTTAAGCAAGGTATAATGAATATCAGGAGAGAATTATTCACAAAAGGTCAAAACATTACCAAAAGATGATATCGCCTCAATCGCCTTGGCCGCAGCTTCTCTCCGAACTTCCTCGACGGCGGCATCAGTCCCCTCAGGCTCCATAGGAAAATCTTGGCAGAGTCGACACGGGCGGTCAGTCCACCTTCACTCGCCGAACCCTCTGTGGTCCAACCTAAAGAGTTGGAGGTCATGGGACTTCCTTTTGAGGTCCCAACACCCGAAGGACCGACGTCGGCCGCATCATCTCCAGAGTCTTCTGAGGCGACGAAGTAGCTAGCCTCGTCACCTTCTTTATAAGTAAACAGGGGATCATAGTAATCTCTATGTTCTCTTACATTCTCAGCTCTTGGGTCTCTTACCGTCTCAGTTCCTAAATCATAGAATAAACAATAAGCTGTACGAAATATATAAGAATATGTTGCAAGAACAGGGCTGGTCTTACTCAGGTCAGGAACAGCTTTATCAACGGTCTGCCTCAGAGCCAACAGCCTAATGATTAATGGAGCAGGAGGATGAGGCACCACGGTTGACTCACCTTCTGCAATAATGGTGGGAGTGTAGCGACGAGGCCTCTTCACTACCCTCTTCCTACGAGATCCACCTTCCTGCTTTCGCTTGAAGTGGACGTTGGGATCTTCTTCCTCCACTTCTTCTACATCAACATGTTCCATAAGGGCCGTGCCTACCTAACCAGGAGCATCAGGTGGAACCTCAGCACCTGCGTTTCCCTCAAAACGGGGACTCTCTGTATCCGAAGCCTCACTATCAGCAGTGGTGACGAATTCCCCGAGGCCTGGCACGCGGACCCTCCTGCCCTCACCTCTCTCAGTAACTTTCCGCTTCAGCCGCCGAGAGATTAACTTCACGCCAAAAGAGCTAATAGAAAACCCGGTTGGTGTGGAGTTCGAAGTTCTGTACCACTGACAGAACCCCAAAGTTGTCTGAAGATTCGGAATCCTCAGCGGCATGCACAGCCGCGCCTCAATACAGCCAGCGATGTAGAACCGTCAGGCACGAGCACCATCAATGAGGCTCCCCATAAAGGCCAGATTGGTGTTCGGGTTATCTACGTACAGTTGGTCATACCTGAACTAACGAGCAAACCGACTTGGGACATAGGGTTCCAAGTAGCAGGTATCCCCACTCCTGTACACCAGATGGGATGGCCGGATGCTAACCAGCCACTCAAAAACTTCCCGGCTCAGTGACATCTACCCATCTCCTGCATCCTTAAATTCTTCGCCATAGCCTGCACTGCGGATGTAAGGAAAGCAGCAAAAAGACTGTAAACATCATACCGGCTCAGCAGCTTGCGAACCGCGGCCACATAAATCATTAACCATGAACACCCCTTGAATCGACGAAGAAGCGCCATCCGGACGCCTTCTAGAGACTTCTCACCGGCTTGGATAATGGAAGGGCAGTGAAGGACAAACCATGCCATCAAATAAGTGTATGGCAAACCGATCCTGGGGTTTGGTCTGTCGCAAGACAGGATAGTGCCTTTGCCCCTCTTCGTTACTGGTGGCCTACAGAAAGCTTTCGTCAATGCACGAAGGCTCCGCTGAATACAACACACCATTGCCGGGAGAAGTCCAAGAGAATGACTGTGAACTAAACGAACGGCCGATAATAAGACAGTCGGAAGGATGACGTCGCTGGAGGGAGAGGGCACCATACATCTCTTCAGCTAGACTGATAAAAAATCGGCCAAAAGTGCCTTCCGAGATAGCGATCGATGAGCCTGATGATGGAAACTCCGGAGAATATCACCTTTCTCGTAAGGTCCATCATCCTCTTCCAAAATCATATCCCCTTGGGAGTGTTCTTGCATCCTTCGAAAAATATCCTCATCTGCAACCCCGCAGTGAGCTGCCTCAGGAGTATCTTCCAGATTGAGGAACAAATAATTCCCCCAGCTCTTTGAGCTGCATGAAGCCCCCTTATGGCTCCCATGCATACTCGAGTAAATATAAAGGTGGCACATCAACTCCCGGTAAGTCTCGAATAAGGCGGGCTCCTGCTTCTCTAGAAGTGCCAATTCCGCCTCGCATAGGAAATATTCTTCATATGGGAGAGCTCCCAAGGGCAGAGCAGAGACTTCCCACATCCCGTGCAAAGCCATGCCCAATTCACCTACAGGGGTGAAGAAAGTCCCTGTAGCTGGGCAGTATAACTCAAAGATGACGTAGAAGTTCGCTACGCTTATCTGGATGTCGTAACAGGTTGCCCTGACAGCCTCATAGAGTACCAATCTCTCCAGGTCCTCTTCAAAATGGGCCAAGACGTATAAGGTCAAGTCCCTCCACCATACCTTAGGAGGGTGAATCCACCAGGGGTCCTGAAATTAGTGGCTGGATAATTACCATGAGCTTTGAAGAACTGATTTCTAAAAGTCTAAGCCACCGCAAGATTTTCCCCCACTGGAATGTCCGGGAGAACGTTTCCAGGGTGGAGACCCAATATACAACGAGGAGGACCCGCCCTTGTGTAACCAGGAGGCGAAGCTATCAACTTCCCCACGTGAACGGAGTCAGTAGTCTGAGTCACTTGCCACTGCATCTTCCGAGCTTTCGTCACGCACTGGAAGAAAGACAGTGGAAAATGACGCTTACTAGATGGGAGATAATACTTCTCGCCATCCAGATTGAAAATCCACTGCCCTTCTCCGGCTAGCAGCTGATGATCAGTATCTGGCGCTGCATCCCTGAATATGAAGCCGGGCTTCCGATAGATTTTTTGTTCAGAATCTTCAAGGGAGCAGTGGTTAAGATACTCCTC
The DNA here is from genome assembly GCA_038442645.1 of Agave tequilana. Lineage (NCBI taxonomy): Eukaryota > Viridiplantae > Streptophyta > Magnoliopsida > Asparagales > Asparagaceae > Agave > Agave tequilana. The sequence goes on from JAVJIF010009569.1 coordinate 70,528, forward strand.
ATGGTATGCTAATCTCCGGCATAGATAAGTGCATCCCGACCGGGAGCGCTTCGCTCACTGAATAATGAAACTTGCCCTTGGAACTGCCGGCTAACATTGCCGTCCAGCCCCCTGGCTGTTCTAAAGAGACTGTTCAGAGGACCCTGAGTATAGTGCACTGCAAAAGCAAGAAGAAATCATATTAGTTCATTTGCTATAAAAAAAAAAGCTAAAGTAAGAATATAATTTTTTGCTGAGGCATAGCTCTGCTCTCCGAGCGCAGCTAACCTAGCATTAGCTTTACCCCGAAGCTTAGCTTCGCAGCCGCCGCTTAGCTCCACACTCTGCACGAGGGCAAAATGTAGAAATATCCAAGTGTTAGCTTCACTCTGAAAGCTTCGCCTGGCAGCCTATCGCCGAACAGAATGCGAAGAAGCCCTCAAGGGCTAACTTCGCCAAAAGGGTACTGTTGCCTAAAATCATTTTAAGGGCTTTAAAATCCTTTTCAGCTACGCTTCTAAGGCTAACTTCGCATCCTGCTATTTGACAGGATGTGAACCGCCTAAGGGTTAGCTTTGCACAGAAGCTTGGAAAAGAAACCATTCGGTTCCTAAAATTCCAGTTGAGAAATTAAGGGGAATTAAATCTCCTAAAAAGTCAGCAAAGAAAATTAAGGAGTTGAACTCCCTGAGATTATTGGATCATAATGAATCATTCTAGATTCATCATGAGATAGCCAGAAATTGGCTTCGAAAAGAGATAAAAATCTCTGAGTAAAAGGAAAAAATCCCTACCCGCAATAGGGCGCTCAATGACCGGAGGAGGAGGAGGCACCTCCGTCGCAGAGGTCGCTGCCTCTTTATCTGCTCGTCTTTTGGGGGGCCATGGAAGAACTGAAAAGTTCTTAAAATATCAAACGAAGGAGGAGGAAAAGGAGATTTGTTTCTCTGATAATCCAAAGAGAAGTAATTCTTTCTCTTTCAGCCCAATCGGGCTTTTATAGGCTTAAGCTTGCCTAAACTTTGCCTCCTCGAAAGGAGCGTAGGCGGTCGTTTCAAATTAATTTGAAACGGCGCCTAAAACGCCTTCCCGAGAAGCGTTATTTCAACCCTGCTAAGGGCTAACTCTGCCAAGATTCCAGCGTTAACTTCGCGCGACGCTTGAGTAACTTCGCTGAGAAACGTGCCTTAGCTCCGCTAAAAGCACATCTCTAGCTTCGCGGAAATTCTGTGTTAGCTTCGCCAGAGACTTGTTCCTAACTTAGTTGGGAGTCTATCTCCAACTTCGCTGGAAGTTTAGCTCCGCTGAGAGTTTCTATTTCCTCCTAAGGAAAAGACTTACCTAAAGCTAGTCCACTCCAGGTGTTCTCAAATCAAAAAGGAGGGAAACAAAGCAGACAAGCAGAAAATAAATATTTTTATTGATTCAAAAAGGAAAATACATTAATACTACATCAAGATTGTCCTTCATACAACAGAATCATTGCTCCAAAGGCAGACAAATCATCCTATCTACTTCCGAGGTGATGAACCATCTCAACTGGACACGAAAGGTCTTCCTCCTGCACAAGGCCATAATCCTTCGCTTAATGGCAGATTTTGTCATCAAGAAGCTGGATCTTCTTTGATGAAAATTGGCAAAGGACTGGTTGCCACTAAAAAGCCGGATCTTCTTTGATTAAAATTGGCAAAGGAAGGATCCGAGACCTTACAGGTGACGCCCGCTTTCCCGAAGTGGATCATCTCGGATAAGCGACTACCAACCCCTTCCCGAAGTGGATCATCTCGGATAAGCAACTGCCAACCTCTTCTTGGAACACGCATCAGCTGCTCCAGTATGTTCCTCCTACTTAGGATTAAAGTTTCAACTTGAAGATCAAGAGGCAAGTTTCTGGTCTCTTTCATCAAGACAAAAGACTAGCGGGCACAGTTCACTGCAATGCAAACTGGAAACAGGTTAGCATTAAATCAAAAGAAAACTGCAAAGATAAAATGCTAAGTCAAATTCTTTGGGCGAAGCAATTCATATCTGATCTAGTAGTGCTTCAGTTAAGCAGAGGATAGTCTTACTTGCACAGTGATAATGGACTAGCTCAGCATAAGCCAAGTCTTAGCTCCGCCTAAGGCAGTTAGGCTGAAGAAGCCTCAAAAAAGACCAAGGCCTAGCCTCGCCTATATGGCTAAGCCAGACTGGTCCAGAGGGACGCAGTCTTGACCCCACTTATATGGTAAGACTGGCTCAACCTTGAAGAGACTAAGTCCCAATTCTTGCCTATGTGGCAGATTTAACAGGCAGATTCAATAGATCAAGACAGGAACTCTGCATGAAAAAGTCTTTTCCTGATCAAGCGAGAATGATAGTTTCGTCGAGAAGCTGAAAAATAGGACTGAAACCCTTCACTGCGAGTCAGTCAGATACAGAATGAAGAACAAGGGAAATCAATCCCTGAAGCAGCCAGATAAAGCTAAGAAAGATTAAGGGAGATAAACTCCCTAAAAATTACTAGTCCATTGGTAAAGTCTCTGGATGACCGAGACTCACCAGCTCTTGGCCGGTTAGTGATCAGGGTGGGCGCCCCCACTATTTCAGAGATCTGAGTCTCCTTTCCTGGGCAACGAGGGGATGGCATGAACAGACTGTTTCTCTGAAAAGGACTTCAAGTGTCCTATTTATAGGCCTCATGGCCTGACCATGCCGCTGCTGCTTCAAGCCTAGAAGCGCGAGCGAAATTAAAGCATTTAAATGCTTAGCCTCGAGAAAGGGAACAATCTCCCTCGTCAAAAGCAAGAGAGTTTATTCTAACCTCGAAAAAGGGAGCAATCCCTCTCGTAACTAGCCAAAAAGCAGTTAGTCTCAGAAAAGGAACGTTGTTCCAACACCGAGTTAACGCGAAGCTATCCAGATGCGAAGCTACCCAGAATCGCGAATCTACACGATTCCTCAGCGAACTTATTCCAATCCGGAAGCAGGATTGAAAGTGGAGCTGAACTCAACCACTATGGCGACGTTCGCATTTCACATATGTAGGCTGTCTAAAAATCACCAAAAGATAAGCTATTAAAAAGCAGAATTCCAAGTTCTAGACGCGAGGCTCGAAACCCGCGTCTCAGCAGCACCAAGGCGCGAGGGTCGAAACCCGCGTCTCAGCAGCATCAAGGCGCGAGGGTCGAAACCCGCGTCTCAGCCGCACCAAGGCGCGAGGGTCGAAACCCGCGTCTCAGCAGCATCAAGGCGCGAGGCTCCACAGCCGCGTCTCAGCAGCACCAAGGCGCGAGGGTCGAAACCCGCGTCTCAGCAGCACCAAGGCGCGAGGGTCGAAACCCGCATCTCAGCAGCATCAAGGCGCGAGGCTCAACAGCCGCGTCTCAGCCACACCAAGGCACGTGGGTCGAAACCCGCGTCTCAGCAGCTCCAAGGCGCGTGGGTTGACACCCGCGTCTCAGTTGTAACCGTCCCGGTTTCGGGACCAATCACGGCCCACATAACGGGGAAAGTTAGCACCCATTATGGAGTGTTTTTAGGAGGCACGTACGCCCCTGAAACCCCTATAAATAGCCCCATCGCTATGAAGAAGGGGTCGGATTGACGGACGAATTGAAGAGAGGGGAATTGACAGTCGAATTTTCGGTCAGAGGACTTCTGGAAGAAAAGAGCTCTGAGAGAAAAGAGAGAGAGTTAAACCCTTCAGAGAACTTGCTGTGTTCAAGTTGCTCTTTGCCTACCTTCTCTTTGAGAGTTTTGGTAGACAGAGCTGAGTTACTCCATCTACCATCCGAAGAGGAGATCCCTGGAAGGTCTCGACGGTCACCCGGTCAACGGAGAACAAGATTCACTCTCCATCGCCACTTGAAGAACCCAGCCTTAAACAAAGGGAGGATTCAAGACTCAACATCCTCCCTCCCTTGTAATCGGAAGACCGATCTGTTGTAATCTTCTATCCAATCAAAAGAATTTTACAATCGAATCCTCCTTTTCTGACGCATACAAGAGATGGCGACTCCGCTGGGGACTACATTTGTCACTGACGAATAAATCGTGGCGCAAGGTGACGTCCTCCATAAGGGGAAGATGGTCGAATCGCTCGTCGTCGAGTTCAACCAGGCAAAGTATGAAGAGTTTCTCTCTTCCGGCTCCAAGAGCCCAAAGACCCGCGTCTGTCGCAGGGTCTCTACCGGGACTTGCCCCGAAACCCGCTCTGAGTCTCTCTCAGGCGCGGCTGCTGTGAAGGGTGTCGCGGCCAACCGCGCCAAGTGTGACACACGCGCCAACGTCTCTCAGGAGACCCGCGTGACCTCAGGCGCAGCGGCTGCAAAGGGTGTGGCAGCCAACTGTGCCAAGCAGGATACACGCGCCAACGTCTCTCAGGAGGCCCGCGTGGTCCCAGGCACAACTGCCGTTGCGACCAACCGCACCATGCGGAACACACGCGTCAGCGTCTCTCAAGAGACCCGCATGGTCAAAATCTCTGGTGTCCAGCCAGTCCACCTTCTCCCTCAGCACCAAGTCGTCGTTGGTTTCTCTCCACCTCCACGACGCAACCGAAACGCTGAGCGTCGACAGAGGAGGCGTGCGCGCCAACTGCAAGTTGGGACTTCTGATCGTCCAACTTAGGCAGGACGCGAAGTTCAATCCGGCGCCTTGGCTGCGCCACGTCCAGCACGCGAAGTCCGCGTTTGGCTGCCCAAACGCGAGACTCCCCAAATTAGGTCCTCTGAAGTCCAACTCACCAAACGCCAAGACGAAGCCTGCGCGCCTCGTCAAGTGCAAGAGGCTCGCGCCCTTAGGCGTAGGGCCCAGCAGCCCACTCTCTCTCAAGCGTCCCTACCCCAACGCACCAAGCAACAACGCGACAGCCGCGTCTCTTCTCAACAGAGACGCCAGGCACGCGTCATAAAGCTGCGACGCGAGAACCGCGTCTCTGAATCCTGCGTCCAAGCTGTACAGCGCAAGGATGCCTCCCGCCCTCGAAGTTGCGAGGCTAATCCCTTCGATCCTCTTCCCATGGATCTAAGGGATTACTTGACAAAGAAAAGAAGTGCTAATCAAACCACTTCATCATGTTGCTGCCAACGGCTCATCTCCATGCTCTCTGAGTGCCGTTGCGGTTCAGGCATGAACCAGCAGTCCTTAGTTAGACAGCTGACCCTGATTCCCCCAGCAGCCAAAAGAAGACGCTCTTACAGGCGGAGGATCTTCTCTTACACTGAGTATCCAGAGCTCACTGCTAACATGGCGAGCAGGAGCAGGAGAAAACAGCCTGTAGTCAGCTCCGACGAGTCTGACTCTGAACCGGAAGGAGTGTACCAACACACTCGCACCCGGACCAGGGCCATCCCCCCGATTAACTACAATGCCCTAGCCCAGGGCATTGAGATTAATGACTCGCACCCTGCCATTGCAGAGTCGCAGGCCTCAAACTCTTCTATAGAGAAAGAGGCCTTCACATACATGACGAGCACTCCTGAGGAGACCGCTAAGCGCTTGGAGCAGCAAGCCTAGGTCCAGAAGGAACAACTCGAGATGATTCGTGCTCAGCAAGAATCCATCGACTCTCTCAAGCAGATGCTCGCACAGTTGCTCGAAGACAGGAGGAAATCTCCCCCTAGAAAGTCTAAGGGCAAACGAAAAGAGGGAGAAAGCTCATCTTTCGAACACTCCGAGAAGAAAAAGCAACCCTCCTCTGGTTCGTCTAAATCCTCGTCGCAGGAAAAGAACGATCAAGACCAGGGAAAGGTTCATTCTAAAAGAATGAATCAGTTGGAGCAGCGCCTTGAAGCTCTTACCAATCAGAAAGGTCTCCAAGAAGCAGAAGTGGTCCGCCCATATCCAGCCGAATGGGACCTGGTTCCGTACCCGCCCAAGTTCAAGGCTCCAACCCTCCAAGCATTTGATGGGAACCAACACATCTACTATTTCAAGTCCCAAACTGGGAATGTGGTAGATAACGACGCCATCCTGGCGCGTTTATTCATCGGCACCCTAAAAGGGCTGGCCTTTGAATGGTTCATGAAGCTCCCCGAAGCCTCCATCAAGAACTGGGGTGATTTGGAGAAGCTTTTCTTAACACGCTTCTTTGAAGATGACTCGGAGGTCAACATGCCTACCCTTTTAGCCACCAAGCAACGAAAGGGAGAGTCCGTTAAGTCTTTCGTGGAAAGATTTCGGAACGCGGCACTCCGATATTCGAGCGGTATGACCCAGGTTACCCTGGTGGAAACATGCCGCCACAATCTCCAAACCTCACTCCTTACTCAAATAGGAGTTGCTGAAAGCCGCACCTGGAAATAATTAGTCCAACAAGGTGAACAGGCTAAGGAGATTGTCGCCCGCGTCAGAGCGGAAGAAAACAAACCCAGGCCTGAAAGGTCAACGAGGCGCGCGCCAGACACATCCCTCCAAGCCAAAAGGAAGGATAACTTGGCAGCAGAGACCAAGTCCCCTGTCAAATCTCAACCGGTCAAGGGAAGTGGCTCTTCAAGCCAACCACGGGCCAACAAGCAGTATTCCTTCAAGGATGAACATGTTGACTCGCTCTTCAAATTACTCAACAAGAGCAATCGACTGAAGCTTCCTGAAGCTAGGCGCCCCGAGGAAGTCGGTAAAACTGACAATCCCAGCTACTGCATGTACCACAGGATGTTGGGACACCCTACCAAGAGCTGTTATGTCTTCAAGGACATCCTTCAGGCCCTGATTGATGCGGAGGTATTGAAACTCCGACCAGAGCAGAAGAAGGTGACGGCTAATATGACGTCAGTTCTCCAGTTTGGGAGACAACCCCCAACACCCACTGGAGTAGTCCCTATCCCAAGAGGAGAGCTGAGAATGGTCAACACAGACCCGCACCAGCAGCAAGAAAAGGGCTTGGTACCTGTTCCCACACCTCAGGGAGAAGTCATGTGGGTTCATCCCGACCTTATTGATGGCCAGCAATGGACTACTGTAACCAGCAGGAAGTCCAAAGGCAAAGCAAAGGCTTCATCCTGCAACGTGGTGTATGCCTCTTCTCGAGAAGCGGAAACTGCTATTCCCCCGCTAACCGACTCAGAAGAGGAGACAATAGTTCTGGCCGCAGAACCCAGTCAGCTGGTGGCAGAAACCCGTTCGGGGCAGCCATATTTGAAAAAGTATGGCGAAGTGGCGGTAACTCCTCCAAGACCCACTGCAGAGCCAGCCAAGCCCTCCACGAAGCAACCCGGGGAGAAACAGAAAGAACTTCAGTTTTCTCGAGTTCTTTCGAAGGATGTAGCGGAAGGATCCACGGCACCTTACCGCTTTGATGTCCTGGCTCAGTTAGCCAATATCCCAGCGCGGATTACTCTTTATGAGCTTCTCAGATTATCAAAGTCGACCAGAGAAGCTCTACAAGGAGCTCTGGCTAATGCTGAGGTCTTCATGACCCAGCTACCGAAAGAGGAAGATGTAGAGGATTGCCTCCACGCCTCCCAAAATATTCCCTGCATTACCTTCACGGCAAAAGACATGCAAGTCAAAGGGAAGCATGATCGACCCCTTTACTTCGCAGGGTATATTGGATCATCTGAGGTGAACCGCATCCAGGTAGATCCCGGGTCTACGTTGAGCATCATGTCTCGCAGGGTCATGCAACATCTCGGGATTTCTACTCACCGTTTGAGCCCTACCCAGATGACCATTTATGGGTTCAATGCCAATAGTACCCGTCCGATGGGAAAGGTCAAGCTCAAATGCCAGATTGAGACCTAAGGTCAGAGGTGACATGCTACGTCATAGATGCTGACACCTCCTACAATCTACGGCTGGGAAGACCCTGGATTCATCGCAATTCTATCGTTCCCTCTACTCTCCACCAAGTCATGAAATACATTGACGGGAGTGGAAAGGTGCGAACGCTGATTGCCGAGAGGCATCCGTTCAAGGGAGTGGAGAATTATTTCACAGATTCCCTCCTATATCAGGAATCTGTGGAAATAGATGAAGTCCTGCAACCAGAGGAACCAGACTCTGGCAATGAAGCTGACACCGAGCTGGAGGAAGATGAGTGTGTGTGGGAGCTAGATCCTCCTGTAACGGGCATTAATAAGCCCGATGTTGATAATACCTCCGCCGATGATGTAGGCAGTTGGTACATTAATGAAGAATTAGATTTAGCGTATTTTTCTGTGTTTGCTTCTGATTCAGTGCCGTCAGACACTAGTACCGACGTGGATGACGATCTCTGGTCGGCAATGGATGCTTTGACATCGTTGCATGTACCAGTGAAATCGTCCTTTGAAACATGTCGAAATGTCGGCGATGCGCAACAATCAATATTCATGGTTCCAGCGAGAAGGAAGGGCCAAAGACCAATTCTCCTCGGACGAATTGAATCCGAACCAATGAATCATGAAGAATTAGAAAGCGAGCAGGAATCCCCTCAATTCGGTCATTATGAGCCAAGGGCACTCAGAATGATGGAAAACATGGGGTATGATCTAACCAGCAGACTCGGGTTAACTTCGACAAAGGAAGGAGAACGCTACTTCGATCCTTTGTGCCGAAAGGAAAAGCACCCGATTATTATCATAAGACTCGCAGGGGGTTGGGCTATGTATCAACTCCAGCTCCATCAGCCTCTGATTCTCGAGAATCGTCAGGTCACGATTACTCTTCAGGCACGTCATCATGGGAGTCAGATGTCAGCATCGGCAACATCTTCAAAGAACTTTCGGTGAACATGGTTTCAATAAGCCACCTGAAAGACGGAGATGAAGAAATGATCCAATCCGATACAGATCCTTGGATCAAACATTTAAATACTCTCTGGGATACCCGCTTTGAACAGCGAGAGCCACCCACAGAAGACAATGAAATCACCTAGAGGGGGGTGAATAGGTGATGGCTATATGAAAATGGCACAAATGCGGAATTTGAAAATTAACTAACACAATTAGCTCAAATAAAAGACTTGCAATAAATGAAGCAATTAATAGTGCAAGAAAATAAAGGAGTTGAGTTTAGAGAAATTTGAGCAAACGCAAACACGCAGATATGTTTCCGAGGTTCGAGCCACGCTCTACGTCCCCGCCTTCACACTTGAAGGATTTCCACTATTGAAGATCCCACTGGATCACCAATACAAGGACACACTTGTCCTATCTCTCGTGTCGCCGCAACACCACCCGGAGCACACTAGCTCGCCTTGAGGCCGATGCCTCTACAACTTCACTCAATAAGAAGATGATCACACTTGATCAAAAATCGCTCACTTGCACAATCCTAGAACCAATATGTAGATGAAGAATTATGGGATTGTGTAGTACAAAATCTAGAGAGAAGTAGAGGTAAAGACTTCAAATGGGTGTCTAGAAATTTAGGGCTTTTGGAGAGAAAATCTTTTCTAAATGAAAGCCTTTTGAAAACTTGTAAATCTTTTGAAAATCTCTTGTAAAAATGATCTTAATTGTTATTCTATCATGTTGAAGTGACCTCCTATTTATAGGGTCAAAAACATCTCCAGAAATCCGTTGGGATCAAATCCCAAAAGAAAATCTGTCAGAAAATAGAGCTGTTGGAGTCTGTCAGAAAATCTGACAGCCTCCGGTCGACCGGGACGGTCGACCGCCAACGGTCAAAAATCCGACCGTTGGGGATCTACGGTCGACCGCCCGGTCGACCCAAATAACCCGAGAGCACTGCACAGTGCTCGGTCGACCGAGACGGTCGACTGATACACATGCACAAAAAAATGTTGTGCGCCGGTCGACCGGTACGGTCGACCGGTTTCTGTCAGTTCTGAAAAACCAGAACTTCCAGAAACCTGAAATCTTGGTTTTTGGATTAGGTCTAGGTTTTGAAGTATTGTATCTTGAAAAACTTAGAGTGTGAGCCTATGTCACCACTCTAACAAGTTTGAAACATTTTTATAGAAACTTCTTTGATAAAGGCTTGTTTTTCCAAATAAATGTTTTTCAAAACACCTTAAACTATTTTCCAAAATATGTTGACTCTAAATTGAAAAATCTTTTTGAAGTCATGAACCAAAGTAAAATGTGTGTGTAGGTGGTAATCCCATAACTCTACTTCTAACATCTAGGTTTTGACAAAATATCTAGAATGAAAAATAAAAATACAAATCTTGGTATTCTTCAAGGTCTTGATCTTGACTTGGTCTTTTCTTCATCGTCTTGTTCCCGAAGCTTTCTATTGTGCTTGGCTTGGGAATGCAAATCTTTGGCGAACTCCAAACTTGTGAGTCTTGATTGTGGAGCCGTCAAATCAACCTGTTTTAATCTGAAATGCTTTTAAACAAATATAGTTAAATACATAACTAGATATGGTTTGTTATCATCAAAATATCCATCAAGATATAGGGCTAATGGCCTTTGGGCCAACAGACAAGATTGTTCAGATCAATCTAGGAGATGAGGCTAACCCTAAGCTCATCTTCATAAGCGACGGCCTGTCACCTTCGGAAAAAGGGATCTAATATCTCTTGTTCAAGAATATAAAGATGTCTTCGCTTGGAATTACGAAGACATGCCTGGACTTGATCCTCAAGTGGCTATGCACCGCCTCAACATCAATCCAGACATAAAGCCTGTCAAACAACAACAGCGACGGTTTCGTCCAGAAATAATGGAGGCAATTCAGTCAGAAGTCAGAAAGCTCATAGATTCTGGCTTCATCAGGGAAGAGCAACATCCCGATTGGGTAGCCAACATCGTCCCCGTTGCCAAGAAGAACGGAAAGATCCGAATCTGCATCGATTTTCGTGATCTGAACGAGGCCTGTCCCAAGGACGAATTCCCGCGCCAATCACAGATTCATGATTGACAATACATGTGGATTCGAACGAATGTCCTTCATGGACGGATTCTCAAAATATAATCAAATCAAGATGTATCCTGATGACGAAAAGCACACCTCCTTCAGAACACCACTGGGGTCTACTGCTATACCGTCATCTCCTTCAGACTGAAGAATGCAGGGGCAACATATCAAAGGGCTATGAACGCCATGTTCCAGCAGCAAATGCGCAAAACAGTGGAATGCTATGTTGATGACATTGCGGTAAAAAGCCGCGCTAAAGGTGATCATATCACTGATCTAAAAGTTGTCTTCGACATCATGCGGGCCCATCAGTTGAAGATGAACCCTACCAAATCTTTCCTGGGGGTGGCCAGAGGCAAGTTCCTAGGATTTGTAGTGACTTCCACAGGAATCCATTTAGACCCGGAAAAGGTTCGCGCTATCCAGGAGATGCAACCTCCGAGAAATCTCAAGGAACTCAGGGGATTGCAAGGACGATTGGCGTACATCTGCAGGTTCATCTCAAACCTCTCCGGAAGATGCCAACCCTTCGCTAAACTAATGAAGAAGGGTGTTTCGTTCATTTGGGACGACGCTTGCCAACAAGCATTTGAGGAAATCAAGCACTACCTCACCCAACCACCAGTTCTTGCGGCTCTGATATCCGGAAAACCTTTCCTGGTGTATGTCCAGCAATGGATCATTCTTTGGGGGCTCTACTAGCTCAGAATGATGATCAAGGATGAGAAAAAGCGATCTACTATCTGAGTAGGACAATGATCGGAGCCGAACATCGGTACAATCCGATCGAGAAGGAATGTTTGGCATTAGTGTTCGCCATTCAAAAAATGCGACACTATCTGGTAGGCCAAACTATAAACGTCATATTAAAGGTCAACCCCCTGAGGTTACTTATGACTAAGCCTTCATCATTGAATGGCCGGCTGGCAAAATGGGCCATATTGCTATCCCAATATGAGATGCACTTTTTACCACAAAAGGCTATTAAGGGACAAGCGGTGGCGGATTTCCTAACTGAGCACCCGGATCCGAGGGCAACCAAACTCTACGAGGATCTCCCAGATGAAGTGGCTGAAGTCTGTTTGACTCAGACATCGTTCGAAAGTCAAGTGTGGCAACTCTTCTTTGACGGTGCATCCAGAACAAGCCCAAAAGGACACCTAGTAGCAGGGGTAGGAGTAGTACTCGTCTCCCCACACAATTATGTGATTCCCCGAGCCATTTCGCTTACCGAATCTTGCTCCAACAATGTAGCGGAGTACAACACTCTTTTGATTGGGATGCAGTTCGCCGATGAGATTGGCGTTAAAAATCTCGAGGCATACGGCGACTCTAAACTCATCGTCAGCCAAGTTCGCGGGGAGTACAAAGTCAGACATGAAGACCTAGTACCCTATTACAACGCAACCGTCCACATGGCTCGGAAGTTCACAAACTTCTACATCGACCATGTACCGCGCAGGCAAAATGCGCATGCAGATGCATTGGCATCCCTCGCGGCCTCCTTAGCTCTTCCAGCTGGAGCAATGGAGAAGATATTCGTCTACAGCCACGACCTGTATTGCCCGAGAATTGCTCTCAAGGACTATCAGGAGTCAAAGGAAGATTCTCAAAGCAAAGAAGCGCTGGAATTGTCAACCGGTCCAGAGCCTAGAGACTGGCGATTCCCCTACATTGACTATGTCCTGTACGGCATCCTGCCTGAAGACACCAAAGAAGCGGCTGCCATTCGAAGGAAAGCCCCAAATTCTACTATAATGCGATCACATGAACACTGTATCGTCGATCGCATGACAGGATCTTGCTTCGCTGCCTTTCACAAAAAGAGGCACAGGAGGTATTGAAAGAAGCCCATGACGGCATGTGTGGAGCCCATCAACCTGGCCCAAAACTTGCATACCGACTCCAAAGGTTGGGATATTATTGGCCCAAGATGATCGCTGACGCCATCACCTATGCCAAAAGATGTCACGCCTGCCAAGTACATGGCGATTTCATCCATCAAGCACCAGGCTACCTTCACTCCACGGCTTCTACATGGCCATTTGAAATGTGGGGGATGGATGTGGTTGGCCCTATCAGCCCGCCGTCATCAAAATGAAATACACCTAGGGGGTGAATAGGTGTAATTGCTAATCTAATGATCTTTTTAAAACTTAATTGAATGAGTGATGCAACGATCTCTCAAAACACGACTAAGAGCCGAATACCCCGTGAGAGGTTCTGAACTCCTTCCTCCCAATTCCCCTTAAAATGGGTTAGAGGTGCGCAATGCAACCGTGTTGTATGAGATTTGATCGATCAAGAGATGAATAAAATGCTATGATGAAATACACACAATAAATATAACAAGTAAAGTAAACAAGAGAAGATTGCACAAGTAAAGGGTTAGTTCTCAAGCAAATAGTTGAAGACAATATAAAGCAAGAGAAATGTAAAGCAAGAATAACGCAAGGCAATCGCAAACACAAATGATTTGTTTCGAGGTTCGAGCCACCGCTCTAGTCCCCGCCTTCACCTCCGTGAAGGGTTTCCACTATCCACCGAGGATGCCGTACAAGTTTGGTCTACCGAAGACCCCAAGCCCTTAACTTCACAACTTACAAAGAACTCCACCTAGGAGTTGTCTCCACAAGAACAAGAATCACAAGAACAAGAGTGATCACAACTAGATCACTAAACTCTTTCTCAAACACTTTTACAATTCTCACTCTTCTTACAACTTCACTATAGTATGAGTAATGGATTTTTGGCTCTATGAAGTGTGGTGAGAAAACTTCAGTTGTAGAGTGATATTGGCAATCAAACACAACTGAAAAACAAACTTTAAAAGAGTTGGAAATGAAAGCTTTGAAACAATTTTTCTCTTTCTCTTGAAAACAATGAAAACCAAGGATTTTTCTAAGTGAATAACAAAGACCTATTCCCCTCTATTTATAGGGAGAGAATAGGTTAAAACTCTTTTCTTTTCACCTAATTTGACCTGCAAAAGGCCTCCAACAACTCTCTAAAACTCTGTTAAAGAAGAAGAAGAAAACAGTTTTTCAGACTTGCCCAAAGAGGAAAGAGCCGTTGGGCTCTTGCAGGCGTAACGGTCGACCGGCCGGTCGACCGTTTGCCTACTTGGCAAAGAGCCGTTGGCGCTCCGGTCGACCGTCCGGTCGACCGACCTCTTTGAGGAAACACAGTTTCCTTATACCGGTCGACCGGGCGGTCGACCGAAACAAACCGAGAGTGGCCTGCTTACAGTCGGTCGACCGGGCCGGTCGACCGACAGACGTGCACAAACGTGCACGTCCTGACACAGGCGCCGGTCGACCGGGCGGTCGGCCGGTCAACCTGAAATAAGGAAAAACAGGCTGATTTTGAGTTGGAAAATTTTGAAAAAATATTTTAAGATACTTATAACTAAGTATTATGCAAAAATAGTCTATACACATGTTTTAAACAAGATACTCAATTTGTAATAAGTTTGGATACATGTATATATAAACTTAGGCATAAAACTTAGAAACAAACATTTTTAAAATAGAATTTTGTAAAGGGAAAAGTGTGTGTGTGTATCCTAGAGCCAAATATCACATACTCAAACTTTAACATTCTATTCTTACAATGATTCTAAAAGACTTCAAGGCTTCAAGAAGGGCTATCTCCACATGATCTTCAATTTTGCATCTTGAGCCCAATTGGAGTTATCTTGAGTCCAAGTCACCTTCCTTTAGGGAAGAAAATACCTATGCAAGATAGAAACCCTGTAACACACTTAAACAACAAATAATATTAGTACAAATAACTAATATGTTTTGTAATCATCAAAACACACTAAAGACGGGTGATTGTAACCTTGGGCTAACAATCTCCCCCTTTTTGATGATGACAAAACATATAAGTTATTTAAACAAATAAAGGAAGAAGAGCTTGGAAAGCTCCCCCTCAAACAATGCTATGTAAAAAATAACTATGAGTGAGATACATGAAGCATTGAAAACATTGAAAACACAATATTTTTGTCAAAAACTTAATCTTATATACCAATTAAACTTATACTTTTTCTCTTAAACTTATAGTTTTAATCTTTTTCTCCCAAAACTCAAGTAAATAAACAAAACTCAAACTATAAGCAAACTTATTTCTTTTTCTCCCCCTTTTTGTCATACATCAAAAAGGGTTAAAATCAAAACAAACAAAATACAAAAATAGAAATATTTAAGAATCTATCATGCAAACATTCAACTCACCACAAATAAATGAAAATCTAGCATAATCTAGAGGTTTAGTAAAAATATCGGCAAGTTGAAAATCGGTAGAAACATAATCAATATCAATATCACCTTTCTCATAATGATCTCTAAGAAAGTGATATCTAATGTTAATGTGTTTGGTTTTACTATGTTGATTTGCATTCTTTGTCATGTGAATAGTACTAGTATTATCACAAAATATTTTAACATGATCAAAGTGTAAATCATAGTCAAGGAGAGTATGTTTCATCCAAAGAACTTGTGCACAACAAGCTCCGGCTGCAACATACTCCGCCTCGGCGGTTGAAAGGGCTACCGAATTTTGCTTTTTGGAAGACCAAGATACAAGACAATTACCTAAGAATTGACATGTTCCACTTGTGCTCTTCCTATCTACCCTACAACCCGCATAGTCGGCATCCGAAAAACTCTTCATTTCAAATAATCCGGTTTTAGGATACCACAAACCCATTTCAATAGTGCCCTTAAGGTATCTAATTATGCGTTTAACCGCAATTATGTGAGATTCTTTAGGACAAGATTGAAAACATGCACAAAGACAAACGGAAAACATAATATCCGGCCTACTAGCCGTCAAATAAAGCAAGCTACCAATCATGCTACGATATAATTTAATGTCTACACTTTTACCTTGTTCATCCTTGTCAAGCTTTGTAGTTGTTGCCATGGGAGTTTTGCTTACTTTCGATCCTTCAAGCCCAAACCTTTTGATTAGTTCCTTTGTGTACTTGGCTTGATTGATGAAGATCCCATCCTTCTTTTGCTTGATTTGGAGTCCAAGGAAATAGTTGAGTTCCCCCATCATAGACATTTCGAATTCATCCTTCATGCATGATTCAAAAGCTTGGCAAAGAGATTCATTAGTAGAACCAAAAATAATATCATCTACATAAATTTGCACAATAAGAATATCATTTTCTACATGTTTTGTAAACAAGGTTGTATCAATTTTACCTTTCTTAAAACCATTTGAAATCAAAAATGAAGAAAGTCTTTCATACCAAGCCGTAGGGGCTTGTTTTAAACCATAAAGAGCTTTATCTAATTTAAAAACAAAATCCGGATGTGTAGGATCAACAAACCCGGGGGGTTGTTCAACATACACCTCCTCTTCAATAAAACCATTTAGAAAAGCACTTTTAACATCCATTTGAAACAATTTAAAATCTTTATATGAGGCAAATGCTAGTGTCATCCGTATGGCTTCAAGCCGTGCTACGGGTGCAAAGGTTTCTTCAAAATCGATTCCTTCGATTTGAGTGTAACCTTGGGCAACTAACCTAGCTTTATTCCTAACAACGTTACCCGATTCATCCAACTTGTTCTTAAAGATCCACTTAGTACCAATTGTTGGTCTATCGTGGGGCCTAGGAACAAGGTGCCAAACTTGGTTGCGCTCAAATTGATTGAGTTCCTCTTGCATAGCTAGCAACCAATATGAATCGGCCTCGGCTTCGAGGACGTTCTTGGGTTCAACATGAGAA
The DNA here is from genome assembly GCA_038442645.1 of Agave tequilana. Classification (NCBI taxonomy): domain Eukaryota; kingdom Viridiplantae; phylum Streptophyta; class Magnoliopsida; order Asparagales; family Asparagaceae; genus Agave; species Agave tequilana. The sequence goes on from JAVJIF010009569.1 coordinate 87,044, forward strand.
ATAAATGCATAATGTCCACAATAGTCATGAAGTTTAGAGCGAGTTGTTACCCCTTTTGATACATCACCTATGACGAGGTCCTTGGGATGATGTGGATTGTATCTCCAATCCTTTGGAAGTTGTTGAGTGGGCTCTTCTCCATTTGTTTGATCTTCATTTCCTTGAGCCTCTTGCATTTTAGCTTCACTTCCTTCATCATCCTTTGGCTTGTCTCCCATAGTAGGTGTATCCTCCAAGGTCACTTTCTCCAAGCCTTCATGCAAAGCATCTATTTCTACAATATTCTTAACAAACAAGTTAGATTCCTCAAACTTAACATGTATAGATTCCTCAATAGTCAATGATGACCTATTGAAGACTCTATAATCCTTACTAGTATTAGAATAACCCACAAATATAGCCTCATAAGATTTAGGATCAAATTTTCCTAAATTATCTTTTGTATTTAAAACAAAACATTTGCATCCAAAAACCTTGAAATATGAAACATTTGGTTTTCTAGAAAAGTACATTTCAAAAGAGGTTTTTGTAGTATTTTTACACAAGAAAACACGATTTGATATGTAGCATGATGTATTAACGGCCTCGGCCCACAAATAATGTGGTAGACCGTATTCACTAAGCATTGTCCAAGCCATCTCTTGCAAAGTTCGATTTTTCCGTTCAACTACTCCATTTTGTTGTGGAGTTCTAGGACAAGATAGTTCATGCTTTATTTCATGTTCTTCACAAAAAGTGGTAAAGGGTTGGTTAATGAATTCACCTCCTCTATCACTTCTTATTCTTAAAATCGAAACATCTTTTTCTTTTTCAACTCTTTTCTTAAAGTTTGGAAATACGAAAATGCTTGATTTTTATGCTCAAGAAAGAAAACCCAAGTAAAACGTGAAAAATCATCAACTAAAACAAATGCAAATCTATTCCCACTTAGACTTTTGGTTTGTGTAGGTCCAAATAAATCCATGTGGATTAACTCCAAAGGACGTGATGTCATGATATCCTTAATTGACTTGAAAGAAGACTTAGTTTGTTTCCCAAATTGACATGCGTCACAAACTCGGTCTTTTTTAAAATTCAAACAAGGAATACCTTTCACCATTTCCTTTGTGTTAAGCCTAGATATGTGGTCAAAAGAAATGTGGCCTAATCTTCTATGCCACAACCAAGAGTCGTCATCGAGGGCTTTTAAACATGTTATATTACAAGACATATTTAACATATCTATCATATAAACATTACTTTCACGAAAACAGGAAAACACACAAGCATTAGAAATTCTATCAATTACTTTACAAGCAACATTATCAAAAACTACATCAAAACCTTTATCACATAATTGACTAACACTCAAGAGATTATGCTTGAGGCCGTCAACTAAAACTACATTCTCAATTAAAGGGGATGTGCCAAGTTTTACATTACCAATACCGATGATTTTACCCTTGGCGTCATCTCCGAAGGTGACGGTGCCACCTTCATGGTATCTTGATAGGGTTGCAAAGTTGTTGATATCCCAAGTCATGTGCCTTGAGCAACCACTATCAAGATACCACAATCCTCTACGTCGTTGGGCTTTGGAAGGTACCTATATCATTTAACAAAGTTGTTGACTTTGGTACCCAAACTTTCTTGGGTCCTTGAAAGTTAGTGTTTCGAACCCAAACATTATGAAAAGATGCACCTAGTCTATCATAGAAAAATTGGCTAAGTGTCCTTTCCGCCCACAATGTGAACATGAGAACACTCTTCCATACATGAATGCATGATGAGTGTGTGAAGTGTGAGCATGCTTTGGGGGTTTACCACGATGTAAAGGTTATGTGGTATGAACATGAGCATGAGCATTATGAACATTTTTCTTAGAGGCTTGTTTCTTAGGAAACATGGCCTCTAACTTCTTCTTATCAAACTCACTACACTTTTTCAAAACAATACTTAAAGAATCTATTCTTTCCTTAAGCATGGTAATCTCATTAGCATCAACAAATGGGGACTTGCCTTTACAAGAAGTCATATATTTATCAAATTCATTTTTAGTGGAAACCAAAGTAGAATGCAAGTCATTATTTTCTTTAGAAAGATTTATAACTTGAAAACTAAGAGATTCATTTTCCTTTTTCATTTTTAAATATTTTTTCTTTAAGAAGTCATAATTATGAGATAATTCTACAAAAGCTTCCCCTAACTCATCCATAGAAAGTTCATCATTAGGAGAAGTGGAAGGGGTTACCTTGCTTGTGCTTTCATTTGCCATGAGGCACATGTTGGCGGTATCAATCTCCTCCTCGGATTCGCTCTCGGAATCCCATGTAGCTTTCATTGCCTTCTTCTTGTGAGGCTTCTTTGAGGTGGAGGGCTTCACTTTATCCGGACACTCCACCACTATGTGTCCCGGTCTTTGGCAATTGAAGCATATGATCTTTCTTTCTTCCTTACCTCCTTACCATCTCCTTCTACCTTGGAATTTCGCCTTGTTTTACATCCTCCGGACATTTTTGACAAGAAGTGAGAGCTCTTCGTCATCTTCTTCTTCATCGTCTTCGTCGGAGTGTGTGGATTGGCTTTTGAAGGCTATAGTCTTCTTCTTGGAAGGAGCCATGTCCTCCCTCACTTTCCTCTCCATCTCATGGGTTTGAGATTCCCAATGAGACCAATTAGCTCCATCTCCTCCTTGTCATTGAGTTCCTTCAAGGTTGTTGCTTTTACTTCCCATGAAGGAGGAAGAGCCCGGATGATCTTTCTTACTCTTTGATCGTTATCAATAGCATCACCTAGAGAAGAAAGTCCATTAGTAATCTTTGTAAATCTTGTAACCATATCATCTATGATTTCATTTTCTTGCATGCAAAAATTCTCATATTGGGACCGAAGAAGGTCAATCTTAGCCCTCTTCACTTGTGAGGTCCCTTCATGTGTGACTAGTAAATGTGTCCAAATTTCATATGCGGACTTGCATTGAATAACTCTAGCTATGTCATCATCATTAAGGGCTTGTAGGAGTGCATAGTGAGCCCTAGCATTGGCATCAAATTCTTTGGTCTCTATTTCGGACCAAGTGGATTCATCACCGGGGGGTGCACTAAAAGGTTTGGTCACGGCCTTTGCAACTCGGCTACCAAGAGATTGTAAAAACACGGTCATCTTAACCTTCCATATGGGAAAGTTAAGTCCATCAAACTTAGGGGGTGTCTTAATACCATCGGCCATCTTTACTAAGTGAAAATGAATGAAATGATTAGCAATATTAGGATCTTTCTAGGGTTGTTAAGCCAAGAGCCTAGTAACCAAGCTCTGATACCAATTGAAATACACCTAGAGGGGGGGTGAATAGGTGTAATTGCTAATCTAATGATCTTTTTAAAACTTAATTGAATGAGTGATGCAACGATCTCTCAAAACACGACTAAGAGCCGAATACCCCGTGAGAGGTTCTGAACTCCTTCCTCCCAATTCCCCTTAAAATGGGTTAGAGGTGCGCAATGCAACCGTGTTGTATGAGATTTGATCGATCAAGAGATGAATAAAATGCTATGATGAAATACACACAATAAATATAACAAGTAAAGTAAACAAGAGAAGATTGCACAAGTAAGGGTTAGTTCTCAAGCAAATAGTTGAAGACAATATAAAGCAAGAGAAATGTAAAGAAAGAATAACGCAAGGCAATCGCAAACACAAATGATTTGTTTCGAGGTTCGAGCCACCGCTCTAGTCCCCGCCTTCACCTCCGTGAAGGGTTTCCACTATCCACCGAGGATGCCGTACAAGTTTGGTCTACCGAAGACCCCAAGCCCTTAGCTTCACAACTTACAAAGAACTCCACCTAGGAGTTGTCTCCACAAGAACAAGAATCACAAGAACAAGAGTGATCACAACTAGATCACTAAACTCTTTCTCAAACACTTTTACAATTCTCACTCTTCTTACAACTTCACTATAGTATGAGTAATGGATTTTTGGCTCTATGAAGTGTGGTGAGAAAACTTCAGTTGTAGAGTGATATTGGCAATCAAACACAACTGAAAAACAAACTTTAAAAGAGTTAGAAATGAAAGCTTTGAAATAATTTTTCTCTTTCTCTTGAAAACAATGAAAACAAAGGATTTTTCTAAGTGAATAACAAAGACCTATTCCCCTCTATTTATAGGGAGAAAATAGGTTAAAACTCTTTTCTTTTCACCTAATTTGACCTGCAAAAGGCCTCCAACAACTCTCTAAAACTCTGTTAAAGAAGAAGAAGAAAACAGTTTTTCAGACTTGCCCAAAGAGGAAAGAGCCGTTGGGCTCTTGCAGGCGTAACGGTCGACCGGCCGGTCGACCGTTTGCCTACTTGGCAAAGAGCCGTTGGCGCTCCGGTCGACCGTCCGGTCGACCGACCTCTTTGAGGAAACACAGTTTCCTTATACCGGTCGACCGGGCGGTCGACCGAAACAAACCGAGAGTGGCCTGCTTACAGTCGGTCGACCGGGCCGGTCGACCGACAGACGTGCACAAACGTGCACGTCCTGACACAGGCGCCGGTCGACCGGGCGGTCGGCCGGTCAACCTGAAATAAGGAAAACAGGCTGATTTTGAGTTGGAAAATTTTTGAAAAAATATTTTAAGATACTTATAACTAAGTATTATGCAAAAATAGTCTATACACATGTTTTAAACAAGATACTCAATTTGTAATAAGTTTGGATACATGTATATATAAACTTAGGCATAAAACTTAGAAACAAACATTTTTAAAATAGAATTTTGTAAAGGGAAAAGTGTGTGTGTGTGTATCCTAGAGCCAAATATCACATACTCAAACTTTAACATTCTATTCTTACAATGATTCTAAAAGACTTCAAGGCTTCAAGAAGGGCTATCTCCACATGATCTTCAATTTTGCATCTTGAGCCCAATTGGAGTTATCTTGAGTCCAAGTCACCTTCCTTTAGGGAAGAAAACACCTATGCAAGATAGAAACCCTGTAACACACTTAAACAACAAATAATATTAGTACAAATAACTAATATGTTTTGTAATCATCAAAACACACTAAAGACGGGTGATTGTAACCTTGGGCTAACACAAAAGGACATCAGTTTATTTTGGCAATAACCGATTACTTTTCCAAATGGGCTAAGGTCGTTCCTTTGAAGGAGGTGAAGTCATCTGATGTGATCAAATTCGTGAAACATCACGTCATTTACCGTTTTGGGTACCTCGGCGAATTATCCATGACAATGGACCCCAGTTCATCAGCCAGGCTTTCCAGAGATTCTGCGCCAAGTTCAGAATCCAGAGTGTGTCCTCAACGGCATACTACCCCGCCGCTAACGGCCTCGCAGAAGCTTTTAACAAGACCATTGCAAGCTTCTCAAGAAATTCGTCTCGAAAAGTCAACATGACTGGGACGACAAGCTGGGTGAATGCTTATAGGCTTACCGCACAACTGTGCGAACCCCAACTAAAGCTACGCCATTTTCTTTGGTATATGGGTGTGAAGCCGTCCTTCCACTCAAAATCCAAATTCCATCTCTACGCGTCGCCCTGACAACGGAGATGATAACAGAGGAGAAGCATCGACAGCGACTCCAAGAATTGGAAGCATTAGATGACAAACGTCTGCAGGCCCAGCAACAAATCGAACTTTACCAAGCTCGAATTACCAGAGCCTTCAACAAGAAAGTTAAAGTGCGAACTTTCAAGAAAGGTGACCTTGTCTTAGCCGTCAGAAGACCCATGGTGATGACACACAAGACAAAAGGAAAATTCTAGCCCAAATGGGAAGGACCATTTGTAGTAGAGTCAGTCTACTCAAATGGATCGTATCGCCTCATAACTTCAAATGGCAATACACTCATGATGCCGATCAATGGCAGATTCTTGAAGAAATACTATCCCTAGATAGTGTTCTTCCTCAGATCAAGTTCAAAATTACACCTCTGATCAAAACAAGAAGAATTTCTTCATTAAAACATCTGACGCCTCCGACGGCTAAGGATAGAGGAAAATGTTGGCCTCTAAGCCCAACATAAGTCTTCGACAACTCATCATGCTGAGGGAATAGCATGGCTAGCCCAACTCAAACGGTAGTTGGTAAAGGCATATCAAACCCGTTGACAGCTGAGGATTTGTTAAAAATCCTAAGGGACATGTTCCCATTTGATCCGACGCCTCCAACGGCTAAGGATAGAGGAAATGTTGGCTTCTAAGCCCAACATAAATCTTCGACTCATCATGCTGAGGGGAATAGCATGGCTAGCCCAACTCAAACGGTAGTTGGTAAAGGCACCTCAAATCCGTTGATAGCTGAGGGTTTGCTAAAAATCCTAAGTGGACTTGACTCCACTCTCCCCTCCAAAATCTCTTACCAATTCTCATCCACAGAATGGTAAGTCTACGAAATACAGTCATTGCTAAGTTAACACTATAACTCTGGCACTTCAAACTTCACTTGCCAATTCTCATTAATAGAATGGCAAGTCTTCAAAATTGCTCATATCGCAAATCCAAATTTCAAGTTAACACTATACCTCTGACATTTTTAACTCCACTTGTCAATTCTCATCAATGGAATGACGGGTCCTCAAATTGCTCATATCGCAAATCAATTTCTGTCAAGTTAATACCACACCTCTGACAAATTACTGTTAAGTTAACACTATACTTCTAACAGTACATCGAGTTTCTGTCAAGTTAACATCACACCTCTGACAGTCACCTTCCTTCAGACTTCCATATCGAAGCTGAAATGAACGATGCTAAGTTTAACACTACACCTCTAGCATCCAGGTCATCACCAAGTTCAACAATATACTTATTGTTGACACTTAAAAAAGACAAGATTCTTATTGGTCCGAACAATGTCTAAACTTGTTGACATTTACAAAAGACAAGTGACAGACGAGCCGAAGACCAGGTTTCACCCATCTCCGAGGGACAAGGAAGCAACTTGGACTCCACTGATCCAGCAAGCAGACATTGAACCCGGATTGTTTCTAAACACCTCAGCAGGTCTAAGATGCTAGCACTTAGCATCACATGAGCCCAAAGAGATAGCCTCGCCTGAGAGGTTAAAATCATCCGACTTCGCCTTGAAGCCATTCAAAGCCTCGCTAAGAAGCTAACTCGCAAACTTCGCCACAGGGGACTTCCAGCTCCGCCAAAGCGTTTCTTTCGGACTTCGCCAGAAGCTGTCTCTAGCTCCGCTATGAGCTCAATGCGGGCAGCTCCGCCATTGGTCTGCTATGGTCAACCTTTGACCAATCAAATCTCCGGATGAGATCAGATCCAATCAGATCAAATCCAATTAAGATCAAATCAGAGATCAAATTTGGCAGTTGATTGCCACAATCTCTTGACTCTCCTAAAAATGAGTAGGAAGATCGGGGAAATCCTCCAACGATATAGAAAGATCAAGAAGGTCAACCGACCTGCCAATTCTAGCTTCGCAGAAGCTGATCCTAGCCTCGCAACAAGGCTACTTTTCAGATTTTAAACAGATTCGATTCAATCTGTTTCTATATTTTCAAGGGACGATTATACCCTTGCTCTCCCTATAAATAGCCCCAGGGGTACAAGGAGGAGGATCAATCGATCAATCGAGAAAGAGGACTCCACAAGCAGAGGCTTCTTCATAACGCACCGTGCGTTCTCGAATTCAGAGACCTTTTAGAGAATTGCTTTCTCTATCCAGGGTGTTGATACCCTAACATCGTCCTTCTTCTCAAGGAATTTCTGGAACCAGGCGAGAAGGAATTCCTAATTGAAGGCGATTTTGAGAAGCAGAAAGAGGGTTCTACCAACCTTCTATTCTCTGATTCCCGGACCAGGCGAGAAGGGAATCTTATCGCTCGCATCGTCAAAGGGACAAAGTGGTCGCGCGCTGACCAGACTCCTATCGGCACACTTCTCCAGAATCTCTGAGGAGATCTACTTGTAATCTTTTTAAGAATACTTGTAATTTAGCTCCTCAACTCTTTTTTGTAAGTTTTTCCCCTTTGCGAACATAATGGAAAACAAGATGGCGACTCCGCTGGGATGAAATTCTCCACTGCCAAGAATCAAGTGTCGTAATGCGACGATCAGACCTTCGGGTCTAACTCTGAATTCAGAAAAGCCGGTGCAGCCAGAGCCCCTCTGGCTAAATCTTCAAGGAAAGTCTCTGCGGAGACATAAAAGGTTCTCTGTGAACCTACTGCGGTTATTTGGCGCAACAAGGAAGCATGTCCGCAGTCTGATTCCTTCACTTGTGAGAACTTGGTGGTTCAGTTCGATCAAGGAAGATTTGAAGAAGTCCTCTCTGGGGGTGGCCCAATGCTTCGAGCACAGAAGCATAGGAAGGTTTTCCACGACCAAGGTTTCAAAGCGGAAACTGGAAGCAGAATTCTGCCAACACCCCTCAGCCTCGCAAGTGGCTAATCAGGTTCCTTGCGAACCTAAGTCTCCTCTGCTAAAGCGGGTATGGAAGCCTAAACAGAAGTCTTCAACCGAAGCTTCAAGCGTAGCTACGCCTAAACCGCGCCTCTCTCGCACGATGCCTGTCTGCTCCAATCATAAAGTTAAGACGGCAATCACACCGTCGCCCAATTCAAGAGCAGCAATGCCTCGCGCCGACCTCGTTCTCACGAGCGAAGCTACTGTACCTGTCCGCCCCGTTTCCCAAAATACGCTGGAGCGGAGACGCGACGAGAGTCGGCGACGTATATACGCGAGGAAATACCCCACGTATACACGCTAAGCCTAAATGTAACCTAAACAAGCTATGAATCAGAAGCATAATATTAAATGATCACTGCAATAATACATATATGACAATCACAATGATAGCAGCATAAATGATGGCAAGAAAAATGACAACTGAAGCGATAAAGGTAAAATCAAGAAATGACGGGAATATAAAAGAGGTGAGGATACCAGAACAGAAGAAAGAGCGTCCAGTCCCTCGCAAGATGAACAGTCTCTTCGAACACCTGCACATTAGAACAATCGTCCAATATCTGGACGTGCAAACCCAGGGTCGTCAGAACGCGACCATGGTGAGTGTGTGTGTAAAGGGGAAAGAGCTCGTGCAGAAGAAACAATGTGCATAAATAATAATAGAACAACTGCAGATATAAGATAATCAAATAATATGTTACATAAGCAACTGAATAACAATGCAATAATATACATGATAGCAACACGAATAAAGATAGCAAGAATAAGAGTACAGGTACAAGACAAGTAAAGCAACTGTAGCAAACAACGGATGTCTAGATGTATATCCTAGCAATATCTCTAACCTAGTACATAATCTGGTCCTGGTTATAATCATGTGCCTATCATAATGATATATATAGATATACAATCAGGTGATTATAGTCAGTCACAATACATCAACAGTTTATTATTAATTATGTCAACGAATATCATTGTCACATGTAATAGACGCATCCCATACTACGCCTACCACACATGCCAATCGAGGTCCTCAGTTATTGAAACTGATCGGTTGGAGACATTGTCTGTATTTTAGGTGGGTCCCGTGCATACCCGGGACCACGGCCCAGACTCCTGGCGCTGAACCAGGACCTACCGCAAGGTAGTCAGGAACATGTAAACAAGAACAGGTACATGTATAACATGCATAACAGGAAACATGACGGGGTGCTAGTCACCCCACAGGAACCCTGCAGTGGAACCCTCTTCGGCTGCGCAACCTAAATCCTAAGTCCACCCAAAATACGGACGCTGTCTCCTCCATCAATCTCCCCAATCCCAGTGCAAGTTGTTTGTTATCATGTTTTAGTTTATCAAGATTATTTAGTATACATGTTACTTAAATCTCTGGGATGACTCAGTGGTGGTCACGGTAACAATATCAACATGTGAAAGTCAGGGTACCGGTATAACAGGAGTATAAAATATCAAGGAACAGGATACCGGTATAACAGGAATATGTAACAAGTATAACATGCGGGTATTGTTACCGTGTAATAATATTCCCAGCAAATTTAGTAACATGAACATGATAGTTGTCAGGTAGATATTAGTTATGATTAGTCAGTTTACAGGTAAAACAAGATATCTACGGTGAGTAACAACCTTCTGTCAAGAATAGAATAATCTAGGCAAGTTATGGAATCAACACATATCCTCAAAGTCGTCAATAAATGATCTCACCAACTAATAAAGTAATAACTGTTATGTGATAACTCTGAAGTACAAGATCACCAACATCGAGTAGATCACCCTTATAATAGCTCAATCTCTATTAACTGATGTAATCAATAACTATACATGAAAGACATGGTATGTCCTCGAGATCAACAAATCAACATACACTACAATCATAACTAAATAAGAAACATCCTCAAATAACTGCAATCTAGAATAGACCACTTATAAGTCAATACCAACAGCTCATCCTTACTCAATTGATATAATCAGTTGATACATCCGGGAACTCTTGCATCTAATAATCCAAAACCAATATGATATCACATATCAAAGTCAAAGGGTAAGATATCCACACATCTAGTCACAATCCAACAAAATCAGTCACATATAAATACTGATCAATATCCAATGTAAATAACATAAATTTCAGTTCGACTTAAACTCCAACTAAGTCCATATTCTGATCCAAACATCAAGTAATCCAATCTCTAACATCATAACCAGTCCATCATCAATATCCAAATGAATCATCACCTAAGTTATTACCACATAAAGAAATAACAAGTATGGAAAGTACTCTACATGAAATATATCAATCTCATTTTAATGCAGATCAGGCTATTATAAAGAACGTAAATCCAATGTCATCTATAACTCAAGTTCAGTCCAAATCACAGTCCAACTCTGAATAAGTCCATGTACTGATCCAATCGTCATAATCTTTTAGTAAAGTAAGATCATATCTGATATGTCCTCAAATATCCGAATAAATTCTTAACTGATTTATCACCAAGTAAGGAATATCAAGTTTGATAATTGTTCAGGTAAAATATAGATTGTAAACTACAATCACGAACCAATCTAACATAAGATCAGTCTAGTGTATAGTTCAAGTTCCTCCACATTTAGTTTCAGTCCGAAATAGTAATCATCTATTCATGAAATGATATAACTCTGATATCTCAATGTCCAAATACAAGATCCAGATATATCTGATGCTCAACTATGTAGTTAATTTATCCAATCAAGAGACCGAGTCAAGTCACAATCTAAAGGTATATCAAACTAGTCCTAAGCCAACAACGCTAAACTACCAACACAGGAAGCTAATACAAGTAGATATCATCTACATGAATAAAGTGGACAATCATATATGTCTCATGAACTGGTACAAGTCATCAAACTGATAAAATATAACAGAAAGTTACATAAAATGATAAAGGCAACAAGTAAAGCATTCCAACAACGATAAATATATAAGAATGAACACTCACAAAATAAATCAAAGAAGGAAAACACTCACATGAAATGACGCAGTTTCGGAATCAAATCACCGTCTGGTCTTCACTGCACAAACCGGTACTGGTCTACGGATCATCTCATGCATCGGTCTTTGAATCTCTTGTGTGTCGGGTGCACAACGATATGAATCCGGATCGGGTCCGGGTGTCCTGCAACGGATCCGGATCTCACCGAAAGGGTCCGAAATGCTGTAGCATGCAACCAACACATACCAATAAATATAAATGTATACTAAATACTCTCCCGAGCAACCCGACACATACGTGTACACCCACATATATGTACAAGTATACACATACATACATACCTATTAATTAATACCCATTCATTAATCACTAAACTATACATATAAATGATTAAAGAATAAATTCATGCATAAATATATACCATGCATAAATACCCAAATTAATAAATATCTATTATTAACTATAATTACATATACATATTTAATGCACATCCATGCATACACATGCATGCATATCACCATCAAAGACACTCACGCACACACACAAACACACACATTTAATAACTTCCCAATTATTACACAAATGCCCTTATACATGAAAATAAAGCTAACCTTGGGACAACTTGCGGCGCACCGATGGAGGCTCCGATGGAGGCGTCCGAGGTCGCGGAGGGTGTCGTTGGATAGAGCAACTCGCCGTGAAGGGCGTGGGGTGCGCTCGGCGCTCGCCGACGGCGATCAACGGCATCCCGCGGAGAGCCCGAAAATGGTTCGGAGTAAGGATTTTTGCCGCACATGCAAGTAACCCACAAGAAAACATACACATTGAATTAATAAACTAAACAAATTATTAACTAAACATAATAATATGGAGAGAGAGAGAGAGAGGACTCACGCTGGCTTGACCAATGGGGATTGAGGAAACTCGGACATTGCCTGCGAGTTTGAAAAGGAAGTAATGCAGAGACATGTTATTTTGACGAAGGCAATGAATCGTGCAACTGAATATTGGATGTGTCTGGGAAATGATACCAGATGTCAAGTTGTTACCGGAGGTGCTGACCAAGGAAGGGGAGCCATGGGGACACAGTGGAGGGCTGTCGTGCGAGGCTACGGGGCTTGCTGTGAGTTGTGCTGCGTTGGGAGGGGACTGCCAGCCATGAGAGCAGGGGCACGGCTTGAAGGGGAGATCCGGGCTTCGGCGGGGCTCGTTGGAGAGAATGGAGAAGGGGTTCGACAGTGGTTGCTGCTCGTCGCCGGAGAGGAGCAAGAGGAGATGGGGGAGATCCGCTGTTGTTGCCGCAGATTTGGTGAAGAGGCTGGGTTTGGGCGGCTGGAGTTGGAAGGAGGAGAATTTGGTTTAGATTAGGGTTAAGTATTGAGATTATATATAGGATGGGTTAGTTAATTGGTTTCGGGTTGGATTGGGTTTGAGTTAGATCCAAATAGAGTGGCGGGTAGTGGGTTTGATCCAAATGGGTTTGGATTTAGAAAGAAACGGGTAATGGGTTATGGAATCCAAACGGGTATGGGTAGGATCAAGGATACAAGGAAAGGAGATAATGCATCTACTAAAAATATAAATACAAAATAACAATAATAATCCTAATTAATAATAATAATGACAACAATAATAGCAGCACTAATTAAAAATAAATAATTATGAAATGAATTAATAATAGAACTAATTACTATCACAACCAATATTAGTACAACTATTAGAAAAGATAAATAAAATAATACTAACAATAATAATAATTAATAAGCACCGACAATAAAAATAAGGATAACACTAATAGTGATTACAATAAATAATAATCATAATGGAATAATAATAATAATTTACTATCACTAATAATAATAATGAATAATAACCTTAATGAAATAATGGGCATAATAATTAAATATCAATCAATAATAATAATGGTAAATATAAAATAATAGTAACAAGTAACTAAAATTGTTTATAGGAAATAATGGCAATAAATATATAGAGCCAAATTGTCATTTACTATCTCTAAAATAATTTGCATATTTAATAATAATAATAATCACAGGAAAGAAAATAGTAAATTAAGTTGATAAAAAAAATAATAATCTGTAAATCGAAATAAATATTTTAGGAAAATAGAAATACAGTATTTTAGATTAGGGATATTACATTCTACCCCATCTTAATAAAAATTTCGTCCTCGAAATTTCAATAAAGCGGGAATGATAAAAATCAAATTAGGAAGAAGATGAAGCTTTCACACCACTTCTCACTGCATCAAGACTTCACCACGCTTCCGCTGCGCGCTCTGATTTCTGGTACCGGCTTCAACAAGGAGTAACCAATCTCAAGAGATAGAATCAGGAGAATGAATAGGAAAGAAGGATGAAATCAAGATGGAAATCCAAATCACTCTAAAGGGAGTGTTGGAATCATGGATATCAATAGATCAAGAATGGAATTCCAAAGGGAGGATGATCAATTTCCAAATGGAGTCAATATTATCATGTGAATAGTATATATATATTGCAGTGTAATTATAACTCATTCAAGTTACCGGTAAGAACTAGGTCATCTTGCGAATATCAAAATTCAAATTTAACATCGCAAGTCGAAAACCTGGCTCTGATACCAAAGAAACCCTGTCACGCCCCGTTTCCAAAATACGCTGGAGCGGAGACGCAACGAGAGTCGGCGACGTATATACGCGAGGAAAATACCCCACGTATACACGCTAAGCCTAAATGTAACCTGAACAAGCTATGAATCAGAAGCATAATATTAAATGATCACTGCAATAATACATATAATGACAATCACAATGATAGCAGCATAAATGATGGCAAGAAAATGACAACTGAAGCGATAAAGGTAAAATCAAGAAATGACGGGAATATAAAAGAGGTGAGGATACCAGAACAGAAGAAAGAGCGTCCAGTCCCTCGCAAGATGAACAGTCTCGTCGAACACCTGCACATTAGAACAATCGTCCAATATCTGGACGTGCAAACCCAGGGTCGTCAGAACGCGACCATGGTGAGTGTGTGTGTAAAGGGGAAAGAGCTCGTGCAGAAGAAACAATGTGCATAAATAATAATAAGAACAACTACAGATATAAGATAATCAAATAACATGTTACATAAGCAACTGAATAACAATGCAATAATATACATGATAGCAACACGAATAAAGATAGCAAGAATAAGAGTACAGGTACAAGACAAGTAAAGCAACTGTAGCAAACAACGGATGTCTAGATGTATATCCTAGCAATATCTCTAACCTAGTACATAATATGGTCCTGGTTATAATCATGTGCCTATCATAATGATATATATAGATATACAATCAGGTGATTATAGTCAGTCACAATACATAAACAGTTTATTATTAATTATGTCAGCGAACACCAATTGTCACATGTAATAGACGCATCCCATACTACGCCTACCACACATGCCAATCGAGGTCCTCAGTTATTGAAACTGATCGGTTGGAGACATTGTCTGTGTTTTAGGTGGGTCCCGTGCATACCCGGGACCACGGCCCAGACTCCTGGCGCTGAACCAGGACCTACCGCAAGGTAGTCAGGAACATGTAAACATGCATAACAGGAAACATGACGGGGTGCCAGTCACCCTACGGGAACCCTGCAATGGAACCCTCTTTCGGCTGCGCAACCTAAATCCTAGGTCCACCCAAAATACGGACGCTGTCTCCTCCATCAATCTCCCCAATCCCAGTGCAAGTTGTTTGTTATCATGTTTTAGTTTATCAAGATTATTTAGTATACATGTTACTTAAATCTCTGGGATGACTCAGTGGTGGTCATGGTAACAATATCAACATGTGAAAGTCAGGGTACCGGTATAACAGGAGTATAAAATATCAAGGAACAGGATACCGGTATAACAGGAATATGTAACAAGTATAACATGCGGGTGTTGTTACCGTGTAATAATATTCCCAGCAAATTTTAGTAACATGAACATGATAGTTGTCAGGTAGATATTAGTTATGATTAGTCAGGTTCACAGGTAAAACAAGAAATCTACGGTGAGTAACAACCTTCTGTCAAGAATAGAATAATCTAGGCAAGTTATGGAATCAACACATATCCTCAAAGTCGTCATAAATGATCTCACCAACTAATAAAGTAATAACTGTTATGTGATAACTCTGAAGTACAAGATCACCAACATCGAGTAGATCACCCTCATAATAGCTCAATCTCTATTAACTGATGTAATCAATAACTATACATGAAAGACATGGTATGTCCTCGAGATCAACAAATCAACATACACTACAATCATAACTAAATAAGAAACATCCTCAATAGCTGCAATCTAGAATAGACCACTTATAAGTCAATACCAACAGCTCATCCTTACTCAATTGATATAATCAGTTGATACATCCGGGAACTCTTGCATCTAATAATCCAAAACCAATATGATATCACATATCAAAGTCAAAGGGTAAGATATCCACACATCTAGTCACAATCCAACAAAATAAGTCACATATAAATACTGATCAATATCCAATGTAAATAACATAAATTTCAGTTCGACTTAAACTCCAACTAAGTCCATATTCTGATCCAAACATCAAGTAATCCAATCTCTAACATCATAACTAGTCCATCATCAATATCCAAATGAATCATCACCTAAGTTATTACCACATAAAGAAATAACAAGTATGGAAAGTACTCTACATGAAATATATCAATCTCATTTTAATGCAGATCAGGCTATTATAAAGAACGTAAATCCAATGTCATCTATAACTCAAGTTCAGTCCAAATCACAGTCCAACTCTGAATAAGTCCATGTACTGATCCAATCGTCATAATCTTTTAGTAAAGTTAGATCATATCTGATATGTCCTCAAATACCCGAATAAATTCTTAACTGATTTATCACCAAGTAAGGAATATCAAGTTTGATAATTGTTCAGGTAAAATATAGATTGTAACTACAATCACGAACCAATCCAACATAAGATCAGTCTAGTGTATAGTTCAAGTTCCTCCACATTTAGTTTCAGTCCGAAATAGTAATCATCTATTCATGAAATGATATAACTCTGATATCTCAATGTCCAAATACAAGATCCAGATATATCTGATGCTCAACTATGTAGTTAATTTATCCAATCAAGAGACCGAGTCAAGTCACAGTCTAAAGGTATATCAAACTAGTCCTAAGCCAACAACGCTAAACTACCAACACAGGAAGCTAATACAAGTAGATATCATCTACATGAATAAAGTGGACAATCATATATGTCTCATGAACTGGTACAAGTCATCAAACTGATAAAATATAACAGAAAGTTACATAAAATGATAAATGCAACAAGTAAAGCATTCCAACAACGATAAATACATAAGAATGAACACTCACAAAATAAATCAAAGAAGGAAAACACTCACATGAAATGACGCAGTTTCGGAATCAAATCACCGTCTGGTCTTCACTGCACAAACCGGTACTGGTCTACGGATCATCTCATGCATCGATCTTTGAATCTCTTGTGTGTCGGGTGCACAACGACACGAATCCGGATCGGGTCCGGGTGTCCTGCAACGGATCCGAATCTCACTGAAAGGGTCCGAAAAGCTGTAGCATGCAACCAACACATACCAATAAATATAAATGTATACTAAATACTCTCCCGAGCAACCCGACACATACGTTACACCCACGTATATGTACAAGTATACACATACATACATACCTATTAATTAATACCCATTCATTAATCACTAAACTATACATATAAATGATTAAAGAATAAATTCATGCATAAATATATACCATGCATAAATACCCAAATTAATAAATATCTATTATTAACTATAATTACCTATACATATTTAATCCACATCCATGCATACACATGCATGCATATCACCATCAAAGACACTCACGCACACACACAAACACACACATTTAATAACTTCCCAATTATTACACAAATGCCCTTATACATGAAAATAAAGCTAACCTTGGGACAACTTGCGGCGCACCGATGGAGGCTCCGATGGAGGCGTCCGGGGTCGCGGAGGGTGTCGTTGGATAGAGCAACTTGCCGTGAAGGGCGTGGGGTGCGCTCGCGCTCGCCGACGGCGATCAACGGCATCCCGCGGAGAGCCCGAAAATGGTTCGGAGTAAGGATTTTTGCCGCACATGCAAGTAACCCACAAGAAAACATACACATTGAATTAATAAACTAAACACAATTATTAACTAAACATAATAATATGGGGGGAGAGAGAGAGAGAGGACTCACGCTGGCTTGACCAATGGGATTGAGGAAACTCGGACATTGCCTGCGAGTTTGAAAAGGAAGTAATGCAGAGACATGTTATTTTGACGACGGCAATGAATCGTGCAACTGAATATTGGATGTGTCTGGGAAATGATACCAGATGTCAAGTTGTTACCGGAGGTGCTGACCAAGGAAGGGGAGCCATGGGGACACAGTGGAGGGCTGTCGTGCGAGGCTACGGGCTTGTTGTGAGTTGTGCTGCGTTAGGAGGGGGCTGCCGGCCATGAGAGCAGGGGCACGGCTTGAAGGGGAGATCCAGGCTTCGGCGGGGCTCGTCGGAGAGAATGGAGAGGGGGTTCGGCAGTGGTTGCTGCTCGTCGCCGGAGAGGAGCAAGAGGAGATGGGGGGAGATCCGGCTGTTGTTGCCGCAGATTTGGTGAAGAGGCTGGGTTTGGGCGGCTGGAGTTGGAAGGAGGAGAATTTGGTTTAGATTAGGGTTAAGTATTGAGATTATATATAGGATGGGTTAGTTAATGGGTTTCGGGTTGGATTGGGTTTGAGTTAGATCCAAATAGAGTAGCGGGTAGTGGGTTTGATCCAAATGGGTTTGGATTTAGAAAGAAACGGGTAATGGGTTATGGAATCCAAACGGTATGGGTAGGATCAAGGATACAAGAAAAGTAGATAATGCATCTACTAAAAATATAAATACAAAATAACAATAATAATCCTAATTAATAATAATAATGACAACAATAATAGCAGCACTAATTAAAAATAAATAATTATGAAATGAATTAATAATAGAACTAATTACTATCACAACCAACATTAGTACAACTATTAGAAAAGATAAATAAAATAATACTAACAATAATAATAATTAATAAGCACCGACAATAAAAATAAGGATAACACTAATAGTGATTACAATAAATAATAATCATAATGGAATAATAATAATAATAATAATCACTATCACTAATAATAATATTGAATAATAACCTTAATGAAATAATGGGAATAATAATTAAATATCAATCAATAATAATAATGGTAAATATAAAAATAATAGTAACAAGTAACTAAAATTGTTTATAGGAAATAATGGCAATAAATATATAGAGCCAAATTGTCATTTACTATCTCAAAAATAATTTGCATATTTAATAATAATAATAATCACAGGAAAGAAAAATAGTAAATTAAGTTGATAAAAAAAAATAATCTGTAAATTGAAATAAATATTTTAGGAAAATAGAAATACAGTATTTTAGATTAGGGATATTACAGTACCACAGCGTACGCGCAGGGTCCATGACCGCGAAGCTGAAGCCAAAGTACTATCTAAGGCTAATTGCCTTCGCAGCAGCATAGCGGGTAAAGCTCCACAGCATGCTCCGCTTTCCAGTGCGTCAAGCACTAAGTTCACGCCTGTTGGCGAAGCTAGAACCAAAGCACTATTCAGTGCTAATCCCATCTGCAAGGATAAAAGAAGCAGGACACCGTCCCATGCGCGATCCAAAAAAGCCTTTGCGCTCGATTGCAGAGACCCGACCGGGTCTGATTTGAGGAAATTGTTGACGGATAGACGAAACTCTTCCCCCAATTGTCAACAGGTGGGATGTCAGCTGGTGACACTCCACTCAGTCCATTGCCGGCTGGGACCAATCCCCGCCACGCCTCCAAGACGACGGTCAGTTTTTGATCGGCTATCGGTACAGGCCCCGAGGAAACACCGCGAAAGGAGCATCTCGCGAGAGCTACCCTCGGCATCCGTCAACATGACTGGAAGAGGACGAGAGTCCCCAGATCCAGATTATAGCCCAGGCTTAGGCGAAGTCTTGGTGCATGAAGAAGGTGTTTTCTGAAACACCAGATCCAGGGTGGCAATACCCTACACTTATGAGCAGCCGTCCTCTTCAATGGCAGTGGCCTCACCGCGACCAAGAGAGGATCAGTTCAGTGGTCTGATGAAGAAGATGAAGATAGGGGTATGCTTCTTCGGCCACAGTCAGTTCAGTGCGAACAGACAGAGCATCAGTCAATATGGCTGATAATGCTAACGACGATCTTCGCCGGCGCCTGGAAGCTCAAGAGCGAACTTCCAAAACCCAGCAAGAAGCCCTGGACAATATTCAACAGATGCTCGCTCAACTCCTCAATAACCGGAATAACAATGATGCCAGAAGCAATCACGATGAGGAGGAACACTTCAGCAATGAGCAACCAAAGCCGGAGAAATCCAAGGAGGATTCTTCCTTAGACGCCGAAGTCCTTAAGGGCCTCCAAGCTCAAATCGCATCCCTACCTCAGAGGGATGAATTAAAGAAAGTAGGGACAGTCCGTCCTTACCCATTGGAGTGGGATTCGGTGCCATATCCACCGAAGTTCAAACCACCAACGCTGCATACCTATGATGGAAAGAGCTCGCCAAATCAGCACATCTACTATTTCCGGTCTCAGACTGGTAATGTTATAAGCAATGACGCCATCATGGCTAGGCTGTTCATTGGCACCCTAAAGGGGGTGGCATTTGACTGGTTCTGAAGTCTTCCCCCGGGCTCTATCAACTCTTGGATCGATCTGAAAACTCGGTTCCTCTCTTGTTTCTATGAGGACGATACCGAAGTAACCATGGACAAACTCCTCTCCACTGTGCAGAGGAAGGGCGAATCTGTCCGTGACTACATTGAACGGTTCAGAAACTTATCCTTGATGTGCCCAGCAGGGATGCCACTACCCATGCTCTTACAGACATGCAGGCACAACTTCTTAGACCAAGTCGAAGTTCGCATGGGGGCTGTCAAAGCCCACACCTGGAAGGAATTGGTCGAACAAGCAGAAATAGCCGAGAAGTCGGCTAAAAAGTTTGAACCATCCGCCCCTAGAGGCAAGTGGGGGATGAACAACAAAGGGCGTAGCGACCTACCTCAATCTTCTCAAGCTAAAGGCAAAGAGACTATGTCTGTGGAGTTATCCGGAGATGTGCAGTCGAAGGCCAAGAAGAGCGGCTTCAACAATCAGGAGCCTAAGTTCCCTCCAAAGCAGTACTCCTTCAAAGACGATCAGGTGGTCACGATATTCCATCTGCTCCACAAAGGGAACAAAATGAAACTGCCAGATGCTCGACGTCCTAATGAGATAGGACGCACAAATGACCCCAAATACTGTCTCTATCATAGGATGATTCACCATCCTACTGACAAGTGCTATGTCCTCAAGGACAGAATTCAAGCCTTGATCGATGCTGGGGTTCTGACATTGAAGACGGAGCAGAAGAAAGTCACTGCCAATATGGTGACTCTTGAGTTCGGCAGCACCCAAAAGGTCACAGTTCCTGACGGGACTTATTCAGTCCCTGCTCCACAGTTGGAAGTCAAGCATCCTCCAGCTATAGCTCAAGATAATAAGGGTCTTGTTCCCTTAACATTGGAGACAGGAGAAGTCATGTGGATACATCCAGACCTCGTCCAAGACATACAGCGGGATCCAAAGCAGCCCAACTCAAAGGGCAAGTCTTGCAATGTCATCTCCATCCTGCCAGACGACGGCAATCTTACATCGGCTTCCCTCAGTGATTCAGAAGGAGAAAAGCTGGCTTGCACAACGCAGGCTGATGTACCTCAGCCGACGGGTACTCGATCCGAAAAATCATACTTAGGGCAGTATGACAAGTCTACTGACGAGATACAACAGCAACAAGTACCAGCATCCACTCCTATCCCAGCAAAGGGAAAAGAGAGGCCTAAGGAGGTACGATTTGACCACGTGTTGAAGAAACCACCAGGCAAAGGGTCTGATACGCCCTTTCGATTTGACATATTGGCTCAGCTGGCCAATATCCCAGCTCGTATCACTATACACGAGCTCCTTCGCCTCTCGAAAGAGACAAGAGAAGCACTCAGGGATGCGCTAGCCAATGCAGAATCCTTTCTGACATGCATGCCTGAGATCCCTAACGACGACGTTCAGTCTCCTTGCCCATAGCATTTTCTCTGACAGAATCGTGCTCCAACAATGTAGCAGAATACAATGCTCTGCTCATTGGTCTTCAGCTCGCTCATGGAATGGGGGTACGCTACCTGGAAGCCTATGGCGATTCAAAACTGATCATCAGTCAAGTTAAAGGCGAATATGAAGTCCGCCATGAGGACTTGGTGCCTTATTACCATACAGCCATCGAATTGGCTAACCTATTTGAAGGTTTCTACATCGGGCATGTGTCTCGATCTCAGAATACCAAGGCGGACGCTCTTGCTGCATTAGCAACAACACTAGCCTTGCCAACCGACACCGAGTATCACCTCACAGTCGCAACCCGACATCTTGTATGCTCCAAGCACATGCTAAGAACTCGAGAAGTCTATAATGTCTCCACGCATCTTGAGCCGAGAGATTGGCGCTTTCCTCTCATTGACTATGCTTTGTATGGTCTGCTTCCAGACGATCCTAAAGAAGCGGGGTCCGTCAGACGAAGGTCTCTCCGTTTCTACTACGATCTGACTTTGAAGACACTTTACCGTCGTTCATATGACGGTATCGTCCTTCGTTGCCTTTCCAATTCAGAGGCGCAAGAAGCGCTCCAAGAAGCGCACGACGGCATTTGCGGAGCTCATCAGCCAGGCCCAAAGCTCAAAGACAGGTTGCACAGACTTGGATACTATTGGCCAACTATGATAGCCGACGCCATCCAATATGCACGAAGGTGTAAAGCATGCCAGATCCATGCAGACTTCATACACCAGCCTTCGGAGTTGCTCCACCCAACTGTTGCTTCATGGCCATTTGAAGCATGGGGAATAGATGTCGTAGGGCCAATCAGCCCCTCTTCGACAAAAGGTCACGGTTTATCCTGGCAATAACCGATTACTTTTCAAAGTGGGCAGAAGCTATACCACTGGTTGAAGTTAAAACCTCTAATGTGGTTAGTTTCATCAAACACCATGTCATCCATCGATTTGGTGTCCCTAGGCGGATCATCCATGACAATGGTCCCCAATTCATAAGTCAGGTATTCTATCGATTCTGCGATAAATACCGAATTCAGAATGTGGCTTCAACTGCCTATAATCCCGCCGCTAACGGCTTGGCGGAAGCATTCAACAAAACGATCATCAAGCTACTCAAGAAATTCGTCTCCTCGAACAAGCGAGATTGGGACGAAAAGCTTGGTGAATGTCTTTGGGCCTACCGAACCACGGTTCGGACACTGACAGGCAATACGCCTTTTTCCCTGGTATATGGGTGCGAAGCAGTCATCCCGTTGGAAATCCAGATGCCGTCATTGCGAGTCGCTCTGACCACCAAGTGCACATCAGAAGACAATGATCGATTGCGTCTTCAAAAGCTCGAAGCCTTAGATGAGAAGCGGCTACAAGCTCAGCAGCATATCGAGCTATATCAAGCTCGAATCTCAAAAGCCTTCAATAAGAAGGTCAAACAGAGGGTCTTCCAGAAAGGAGACCTGGTTTTAGCCGTCAGACGACCGATGATTATGACGCACAAGACCAAAGGCAAATTTCAGCCTAAATGGGAAGGACCGTTTGTAATAGAAACAGTCTATTCAAACGGAGCATACCGCCTTATGACTTCAGATGGCGACCTACTCATGATGCCGATCAATGGCAAGTTCTTAAAGAAGTATTATCCTTAATCAAGGATTCTTCTCATGATCAAGTTAACATTACACCTCTGATCAAGATCTTCGTGTCCAAAGTACACACAAAGAGAGCCTTTCTCTTCCTCCAAGCGAGATAATACAACTGTAAACCAGTAGGAACCTAGACACGTACTGGCTGTCCCGAAGGAGAATCAAGGTTATGCATATATTAACCAGATAATCCAATATCCTTAACGATTAAGGACAGAGGAAAATGTTGGCTTTTAAGTCCAACATAAATCCTCGACAACTCATCATGCTGAGGGGAATAGCATGGCTAGCCCAACTCAAACGGTAGTTGGTAAAGGCATATCAAACCCGTTGACAGCTGGGGGTTTGCTAAAAATCCTAAGGGACCAGTTCCCATTTGATTCCCTCTCCAAAATCACTTACCAATTCTCATCCATAGAATGGTAAGACCACATATACATTTCACTGTTACGTTAACATTAAACCTATGACAGTGATTCCCTCATTTCTCCCCGTGAGAACGAGACCTCCAAAATCACTTACCAATTCTCATCCATAGAATGGTAAGACCACATATACATTTCACTGTTACGTTAACACTAAACCTATAACAGTGATTTTCTCGTTTCTCCCTGTGAAAACGAGACTTTTTCCCAAACTCCATTACAACCTTTTGAGCTTGGTGGCGTCTCAAACGGTTATGTCATTGCGACCTCTGAACCAGCAGACAGCCGAGTCTCAATTTTGAGCTTGTTGACATTTACAAAAGACAAGTCTCAACCCCGAGCCCTGTTGACATTTACAAAAGACAGGTCTCGATACTCGTTGACATTTACAAAAGACGAGTATCACCACCTTGAGCTTGGTGGCGTCTCAAACGGTTATGTCATTGCGACCTCTGAACCAGCAGACAGCTAAGTCTCAATCTTGAGTCCTGTTGACATTTACAAAAGACAGGTCTCGATACTCGTTGACATTTACAAAAGACGAGTATCACCACCTTGAGCTTGGTGGCGTCTCATTCGGTTATGTCATTGCGACCTCTGAACCAGCAGACAGCTAAGTCTCAATCTTGAGTTCTGTTGACATTTACAAAAGACAGGTCTCGATACTCATTAACATTTACAAAAGATGAGTATCACCAATTTTGAAGCTTGGTGGCGTCTCATTCGGTTATGTCATCGCGACCTCTGAACCAGCAGACAGCTAAGTCTCAATTCCGAGCCCTGTTGATATTTACAAAAGACAGGTCTCGATACTCGTTGACATTTACAAAGACGAGTATCACCAATTTTGAAGCTTGGTGGCGTCTCATTCGGTTATGTCATCGCGACCTCTGAACCAGCAGACAGCTAAGTCTCAACCCCGAGCCCTGTTGACATTTACAAAAGACAGGTCTCGATACTCGTTGACATTTACAAAAGACGAGTATCACCAACCTTTTGAGCTTGGTGGCGTCTCAAACGGTTATGTCATCGCGACCTCTGAACCAGCAGACAGCTAAGTCTCAACCCTGAGCCCTGTTGACATTTACAAAAGACAGGTCTCGATACTTGTTGACATTTACAAAAGACGAGTATCACCAAATTCTGAAGCTTGGCGGCGTCTCAATCGGTTATGTCATTGCGACCTCTGAACCAGCAGACAGCTAAGTCTCAATTCCGAGCCCTGTTGACATTTACAAAAGACAGGTCTCGAAACTCGTTGACATTTACAAAAGACGAGTATCACCAAATTCTGAAGCTTGGCGGCGTCTCAATCGGTTATGTCATTGCGACCTCTGAACCAGCAGACAGCTAAGTCTCAATTCCGAGCCCTGTTGACATTTACAAAAGACAGGTCTCATCTTTCGATCCGACAAGGACCGGTTTCGGGTTTGGTGGCGTCTCAACCAGTTATGTCATCGCGACTTCTGAACTGATAGACAGCCAAGTCTCATCATCCAACCCAACAAAAACTATGTTCTCAAGAAATTGCAATACAATTTGGAACCGTAATTCAGAAAGAAGAACAAGATTGGAGAGTCAACAAAAGAAGAAAAATTTTTTGATTCCAAAAGGAGAAAGTACATGGAGCTACAGGCGCACACTGTAAGATCTGAGCCGCTCTCCAAGGGAGTCCAGCCTCGTCCTCCTGACATCAGCAGCCTGGGCAAGCGCCTGCGACTTCTACTCAGCCTCATCAAAATCCATTGCCTGGGTCAAACGAGCTTCAACCTCCGCCAAAGTTGCCCTCTGTGACAATCCCTGCTGCGAGAGTTCGTCACTTTGAGCCTTGAGCTGCTCAAGCCGCGCAGTTTCTTCAAGACGTACCAGTTTAGCCTTGGATAAAATAAGATTAGCTTTCCTGATCATTTCCTCGGCCTTCCCAATCTTGTCTTCAGCGTCAAGAAGAGCACTGGTGGAGGCGTCAATCGCATTTCCGACCTCTGCCTGCCTTGTTTCCAAGGATTTCAAGTCAGAAGAGATAGCCTTAGCAGCCTCTTGGGCGGCAAGCCGGGCCTCGCGCTTTTGAGCGACGAGATGCGCAAACCGCTCATCAACTAAAGACTCCAAGTCCGAGCTGCTGAGACGGCGCCATTCCTCTACATCCTTCTCAAATTCATCCACCAGGAGTTCCAAAGCAGTGGCCTGGTGATACCCCTCAAAATCTCGAATACTTTCAATGCCACGGGAGAGGACCACCTTTAACTTTGAGAACGGCATATTCGAGCCCTTCAAAACCAGGTCGATAGTTCGCCCTAAGCCTTTATAAAAGCTATCGACAAGGTCACCTATGTAGTCGTTCTCAACCTCAGCCACTTCTGGTAAAGAGGTAATTTCAGAGAGATCCACCGGCCTGGTCGACACTGTTATGGAAGGAGCAATGGGAACATCAACAGCAGGGCAGATTGTCAATGATCTCTCCGGAGTCTTCATGGAAATCAGCGCGCTAGCCACCGCTGAGGTAGGGCTAACAACCATCTCCTGAATAGCAGGCTCAACCACCAGAGTTGGGGAAGTAGGGCTTGTAATCACCCTCAGTTCCGCACTTGGTAAAATTGTCGGCGCCTCACTCGTTGATATAGTTGGGAGTGAGGATACCTCAGGAACTGCTCCCCTTTCAACCTCTGACCCTTCGGCCGACTTGGGCCGATAAGAAGGCAGGTCGCCGTACAACGCATCCAGC
The DNA here is from genome assembly GCA_038442645.1 of Agave tequilana. Lineage (NCBI taxonomy): Eukaryota > Viridiplantae > Streptophyta > Magnoliopsida > Asparagales > Asparagaceae > Agave > Agave tequilana. The sequence goes on from JAVJIF010009569.1 coordinate 113,525, forward strand.
ACAGCAGCATCCGCCGCGGTGGAAGCACTCATGTCACCCCTTGACCCTTCGGGGGGATCTTCCGGCTCTCTTAAAGCTGATGCATCTTGGGGCTGAACACCTGTAACAAGACTGCGATTAGTCGGGACACTACATGCGGAAGAAGCCAAGAGGTTAGGACAATACCAAAGGATGATGTCGCCTCGAACATCTCGTCAGCCGCATCAGTCTCCAGGGGCTCCATCGGAAATTTTTGACAGAATCAGCACGAACAGCCGGCTCGCTTTCGCTTGTCGAGTATCCTGTGGACCACCCAATAGAGCTCGATGCCTCAGGACTTCCTTTAGAAGTCCCAGCGCCCGAAGGACCGATGTCGGCTACATCACCTCCGGACTCCTCCGGACGGGCAAAAGAACCAGCCTCAGTTCTATAAGTAAATAGGGGATCATAACGTTCCCCTTGCTCTCCAGCTGCCTCAGCTCCTACAATCAAAAAGGATTGATAATAAGTCAATGGGAACACACAAAAAGGCGTATTATATGGACAGGGTTAATCTTACCCAGACCCGGAGCGAATTCACCGCTAGTCGGCTCAGCAACCGACGGTTCAGCTGCTAATGGGACAGCAGGAGGAATTGCTGTAGAGGGATAACCCTCTACGACAATCGTAGGAGCTTGGCGGCGGAGCTTCTTCGCCAATGATTTCCTACGAGAGCTACCTGCCCGCTTTCTTTTGAAGTGGACTTCGGAATCTTCTTCCTCCACTTCTTCTATATAGCGAGAGGGAGCCATCCCCATCACACCAGAGCCAGTTGCAGGAGTCTCAGCCCCCGCTCCCACCTCGAGGCGAGGACTCTCGGCATCTGAAGCCTTGCTGTCTTCCACAGCAACAAACTCCTCTATACCTGGAGTGCGAACCCTTTTGCCTTCCCTTTTATCAGAAGCCTTCTGTCTCAGCCGCTGAGAAATTAACTTCACACCAGAACTGTTCACCTTGAACCCAAGAGGTGTAGAGTTGGAAGTGGCGTACCACTGGCAAAAGCACAGGGTCATTAGGAGATTGGGATTCTTTAACGGCGTACGCAGCCGCGCCCCGGTACCGCCTGCGGTGAAGAATCGCCAAGCACGGGCCTCGTCAATAAGGCTCCCCATGAAAGCCAAATTGAGATTCGGGTTGCCCACGTACAGTTGGTCATACCCAAACTGACAGGCAAACCGACTTGGAACATAGGGCTCCAGGTAGCAGGTATCCCCGCTTCTATACAACAAATGCGAAGGCCGGATACTGACCAGCCACTCAAAGACTCCCCGGCCCAGGGACGAATGCCCCTCCTCCGCATCCTTGAACTCTTCTCCATAGCCTGCACCCCGAATACGGGGAAAACAGCGGAAGAGACTATAGACATCATAGCAACGTACTAACTTACGGGCCTCAGCCACGTATTTCTTCTGCCATGAGCATCCTTCGAATCGGTGGAGGAGCGCCATTCAAACATCCTGCGGGGGATCCTCTCCAGCTTCGATTAGAGAAGGACAATGCAAGGCGAACCACGCCATCAAGTAAGTATACGGCAGACCTATTCTTGGGTTAGGTCCGTCGCGGGGCAAAATGGTCCCCTTTCCACGCTTCGTCGTTGGTGGCCTGCAAAAAAGCCTCCGTCAATGCACGAAGGCCTCTCTGGATACAGCATACCATGGCCGAAAGAAGTCCCAGAGGGCGACCATGAACCAGACGAACAGCGGGCAGCAAAACATTCGGATGAACGATGTCACCCGAAGAAGACGGCACCACGCACCTCTTCAGCCAGACTGTTAAGAAACCAGCCAGAAGTGCCTTCCGGGACATCGGCCTGCGAGCCTGATGATGGAAGCTTCGAAGAATATCACCTTGCCCATAGGGACCATCGTCTTCCTTCACAACTAGATCCCCTTGGGAGTGCTTTCGCATCCGGTCAAAGATGTCTTCATCAGCAACTCCATAGTGGGCCGCTTCAGGAGTATTCTCCATATCTGGGAACAAATAGTCTCCCCAGCTTTTCAAGCTACAGGAGGTCCCCTTATTGCCTCCATGCATACTGGAGCAAATATACAAATGGCACATTAGCTCCCTGTAGGTCTCGAACAGGGCAGGCTCCTGTTTTTCCAGAAGCGCCAATTCTGCCTCGCACGGGAAGTACTCTTCATAGGGAAGAGATCCAAAGGGCAGAGCAGAGACTTCCCACATCTCATGCAAGGCCATACCCAATTCGCCAACAGGGGTGAAGAAGGTCCCTGAAGCTGGGCAGTATAATTCAAAAATGGCATAAAAGCACGCCACGTTTACCTCAATACCGTAGCAGGTCGCCCTGACGGCCTCATAGAGGTTCAGCTTCTCCAAATCCTCCTCGAAATGAGCAAGGATGTAGGTAGTCAAATCCGCCCACCATGCATTCGGAGGGTGAATCCAGCCTGGAGTCCTGAAGTCAGTAGCCGGATAGTTCCCATTGACCTTGAAGAATTGGTTGCCAAAGGTCAACGCCACTGCAGGATTTTCTCCCACTGGGATGTCTCGTGACACATTCCCAGGATGCAGGCCCATTATGCAATGAGGAGGCCCCGCTCTTGCATAACCGGGAGATTGAAACATCAATTTTCCTATGTGAACAGAGTCAGTACTCCAGCTCACTTCCCACGACATCTTCCAAGCCTGCGTCACGCACTGGAAGGAAGACAAAGAAAAATGACGCTTGTTGGACAGAAGGCAGAACCTCTCGCCATCCAACTGAAAAATCCACTGCCCTTCCCCTGCATGTAGTTGGTGGTCAGGGTCTGGTGCAGCATCCCCGAACATGAAATCGGGCTTCCTATAAACTTGACGGTCAATGTCTTCAAGAGGAGCTGTGGTTAGGATACTCCTAGTGGTATATTGATCACCACTATGAATGAGCGTGTCCCAAATGATGGAACTCCGCTCACTGAACAGAGAAGCCTGCCCTTGAAATTGCAAGCTCATATTGCCATCCGATCCCATGGTCATCCCGAACAGGTTGTTTGAAGGACCAGGAGTATAGTGCACTGCAAGAACAAAGAGAAACTGCGATTAGTTCACCAGCCAAAGCGAACGCAAAGATATGAATACCACCAAGGTATAGCTTCGCCCAACGAGCAAAGTAGACAAGGCAATGGCTTTAACAAAGCCTAATCTCGCGGGAAAGTCTGCGTGTCGCAGAAAGTGCCTAAGTGCTAACTTCACAAAAGAGGTATAGCCTTAAGGGCTGACGTCATCAAAAGGGCATTATGGTCAGGAAACCATCCTTAACGGCCACGACTGAAGGGACAGACCCTCATCCTGTTCCTCAACAGGACGAAGACAACCCAAGTAATGGCTTCGTACGGAAGCCTAAAGAAGAACTGTTCAGTTCTTTATTCCCTGTGCAAGGAAAATAGGGAAATCCATGGGAACGGGTTCCCTAATAAGAACAGATCATGTTCGATCGTTCTGATAGCCAAATATCGGCTTTAAAAGAGAGACCGCAGTCTCTGATCAGAAGGGAAAGTCCCTTACCGGCGATTGGTCGCTCGATGACCGGAGGAGGAGAAGGACCCTCCGCTGCAGAAGTCGCCACTTCTTTACCCGCTCGTCTTTTGGGCTCCATTGAAGAGCTGCGAAAGTTCTCAAAATTCTTTGAACGAAGAAGGAAGAGGAAGAGGGAAAGTCAAAAATTTCTCTGAAAAAGGAGATCTTTTCCTGCTCAGCCTGATCGGGCTTTTATAGGCCAATCAGCGCCTGAAACGAGGCCTCGAAAAAGGCACAAAGCCGCCGTTTCAAATTAATTTGAAACGCCGCCCGAAGCGCCTCCCCGAGAAGCGCTGCTTCGATCTCACTAAGGGTTAACTTCGCCCTGGCTTAAAATGCGGACTTCGCGCAATCCTTCAGGGACTTCGCCTAAAGGCTTATCTTAGCCCCCTAAAAAGGCGTTGTTCGCGGACATACCAGTTTCGCGAAGTTCATTCAAAGAAGGGACTATGTCCTTAACTTTGCATAAAGTTTTAGCCCCGCTATGGCCAAATTCTCAACGAAGGCAGGCAAAAATCAGATGAGCAGAAGATAAACTTTCATTGATTTAAGAGCAAAGGTACATTGATACTACATCAAGGTTGTGTTTCGTACAACAGATTCAGTTGCTCAGCAAGATCATTTGCGCGAAAGGCATACAAGCGGTTTTTATCTGCTTCTAAGTCAGACCGACTGGACACGAAAGGCCTTCCTCCTGCACAAAGCCGTAACTAGTTGTGTCACGGAAACACGGCCATAATTCTCCACAAAAATGGCAGATTTTGCCACCAGAAAGCGAGGTCATCTTTGTTGAAGCCTGGCAATAAAACTTATCGCCGCCAACACGTCAGACCACCTATAATGGGAATTGGCAGTGATGTCAGTGATCTGACAGGTGTGATGCCTGCTCTCCCGAAGTGAATCGTCCCCGACAAAGGCCACCAAAGTTGAAAGTTGGCAATGATGCCAGTGATCTCACAGGTGACGTCCACCATCCCGAAGCGGATCAGCTCCGACAAAGCGGCTACCAGCCTCACCTCAGAACGAATCATCTCGGATAAGAGGCTGCCAACAGCCTCTGGGACACACATCGGCTGCCCCAAGTTGTTCCTCCTGCTTAAAAGTAAAACTTCAACCGGGAAAGTATATAGCAACTTTTCGGTCTCTTTCATCAAGACACAAGATCGGCGAACATAGTTCACTGCAATGCAAAATTGGAGCAAATTAGCAGTTAAACACAAAAGATACTGCAAAAGCACTAAAGCCGAATTCTTTGGGGCGAAGCAATCCGATTTCGATTGGAGCAGAGTATAAGCCTCGCTTGCACAGTGATGATGGGCTAGCTCAGCAAACGCCAAGTCCTAGCCTCGCCTATATGGCTAAGCCAGACTGATCCTATGGGACACAGTCTTAGCCTCACTTATATGGCAAGACTGGCTCAACCTTGAAGATACCAGGTCCCAAGTTCTGCCTGTGCAGCGGACTTAACATGCAATGATCTTTCTGTGATCAAGTCAAGATGATAGCTTCGCTGGGAAGCTATGTCAAAAATCCTTCTCCGCAGATCAGTTAAATGGAGAACAAGGGAAGCTAATCCCTGAAGCAGCTGTTAAAGCTGAATTAAGGGAGATGAATTCTCTAAAATCGGTGAAGTCGTTGAATGATCAAGACTTACCAGTCCTTGGCTGGATAATAACCAGAGTGGGCATTCCCACTAATTCAGAGATCTGAGTATCTCTCTCAACCAAGAGAAGAGAAGAAGAGCAGATCACTTCTCTCTTCAGAGGACCTCAAGTGTCCTATTTATAGGCCCCATGGCCTGAGCGCTGCCGCCTCAAGCGTGGAAGCACGAGCGCATTTAAGGCATTTACTGCGCCTTGACAAAAGGAATGGCTTCCTTTGGAACCGTGCAAAGGAAGAAACGTCTTCCTCATAAAGGCACTTATGGCGCCTTGAAAAAAGGGAATATCCTCCCTTGGAAATGCACAAGCGGAGAATATCTCCCTCGATCAGCACGAAGAAAGGAGTAATCCTCCTCGTAACCGGCCCACGGCAGTTGGCCTCGGGAAAGCGACAGATGTTCCAGAGCGAACTTATCTAGCTGCGAAGCTACCCAGACGCGAGTCTACATGATTCCTCGGCGAATCTACATCCCAAAGCAGGATTCAAAGCGAAGCTGAACTCAACCATCATGGCGACGTTCATACTCCACACACCATCAATCAAAGCAGTTCAAAGTATTCCGAAGTCTGAGCCATTGCAGACTTTCGAAAACTTTGAAGGGGGTCTTGTTGACACTTAAAAAAGACAAGATTCTTATTGATCCGAACAATGTCTAAACTTGTTGACATTTACAAAAGACAAGTGACAGACGAGCCGAAGACCAGGTTTCACCCATCTCCGAGGGACAAGGAAGCAACTTGGACTCCACTGATCCAGCAAGCAGACAGTGAACCCAGATTGTTTCTAAACAGACCTCAGCAGGTCTAAGATGCTAGCACTTAGCATCACATGAGCCCAAAGAGATAGCCTCGCCTGAGAGGTTAAAATCATCCGACTTCGCCTTGAAGCCATTCAAGCCTCGCTAAGAAGCTAACTCGCAAACTTCGCCACAGGGGACTTCCAGCTCCGCCAAAGGGTTTCTTTCGGACTTCGCCAGAAGCTGTCTCTAGCTCCGCTATGAGCTCAATGCGGGCAGCTCCGCCATTGGTCTGCTATGGTCAACCTTTGACCAATCAAATCTCCGGATGAGATCGGATCCAATCAGATCAAATCCAATTAAGATCAAATCAGAGATCAAATTTGGCAGTTGATTGCCACAATCTCTTGACTCTCCTAAAAACGAGTAGGAAGATCAGGGGAAATCCTCCAACGATATGGAAAGGATCAAGAAGGTCAACCGACCTGCCAATTCTAGCTTCGCAGAAGCTGATCCTAGCCTCGCAGTAAGGCTACTTTTCAGATTTTAAACAGATTCGATTCAATCTGTTTCTATATTTTCAAGGGACGATTATACCCTTGCTCTCCCTATAAATAGCCCGCCAGGGGTACAAGGAGGGAGGATCAATCGATCAATCGGAGAAAGAGGACTCCACAAGCAGAGGCTTCTTCATAACGCACCGTGCGTTCTCGAATTCAGAGACCTTTTAGAGAATTGCTTTCTCTATCCAGGGTGTTGATACCCTAACATCGTCCTTCTTCTCAAGGAATTTTCAGAACCAGGCGAGAAGGAATTCCTAATTGAAGGCGATTTTGAGAAGCAGCAAGAGGGTTCTACCAACCTTCTATTCTCTGATTCCCGGAACCAGGCGAGAAGGGAATCTCATCGCTCGCATCGTCAAAGGGACAAAGTGGTCGCGCGCTGACCAGACTCCTATCGGCACACTTCTCCAGAATCTCTAAGGAGATCTACTTGTAATCTTTTTAAGAATACTTGTAATTTAGCTCCTCAACTCTTTTTTGTAAGTTTTTCCCCTTTGCGAACATAATGGAAAACACTTATGGCCATGACTTTTCCTCGGACTTCCTCGTTGAAGTCGAGATGACCAATGCCAAGTTCAAATTACACCTCTAGCATTACCCTCACTGTCAAGTTAAACATCACACCTATGACAGTGACACTTTCAGTTTTCCCAAATGAAAGCTGAAATACTTCTGAGTCAAGTTAATATCACACCTCTGATTCACATTCTTGTCAAGTTAACATCACACTTCTGGCAAGACAACTTTCAACCCGTTAAGTTAATATCACACCTCTAACGGTAAAAACTTTCTTAGATCCCCCGCGAATCTAGCCTCACTTGTTATTCTCCTCAACAGAACAACAAGTCTACTTAAAAATATTGTTAGGTTAACATTACACCATTAACAGTGTTTTCATTAACTCCCTAGCTGATCTTAATCAAGTTAATCCCAAACCTCTGATAAAATTTCATCTTCCTTGGGGGTACCAATTCAACCTATCACTTTCTTTTTATAAAGTGGCGGGCCCACCAAAATTATCTTATCTCTGTCAAGTTAATATCACACCTCTGACAGCATTGTGGGGTTCCTCAGATAGGATCTTTTCTCCACAAAATTTGACTTGTTAAAATTTTCATCATAGTTTTGACAAGCCAAAGATTCTTTGCTTCTATGCGTCTGACTAAAAAGAGACAAAAGAGTTCAAGACAATAGAAGAGATAAAAGAAAAGTGTCACTTTTATTTTTATCCAGGCATATGAAAGTGATACAAAACGCTCTCTTATACAATGAGATTGAGTGTTACAATTAAGGAGTACATAAAGAAGTCCCTCTCCCTCTCAGAGGTTGCACTCACTCCTCAAAGCTGCATACAATTCCAGGTACAAGATGTTTGGAAGGGCGCCAAAGTAGGATCAGACGTCGTGGCAATGATCAGAAGCTGGTTGCACCACGATGCATGATGTAAACATCGAAGAAGTCCCTGGTTGATCGAGAACAATGGTGTTTCTTGAGGTCGAAAGGCAGCAGAGTCTTCTGACTCCACCTGACCATCCGAAGTGGGGGTGTGATCCTTCGTTAATGAACATCTCTTCCGCCAGAAGGTCGTCCAGTGAGCATGGAGTTTCCTCGATGTCACTTCTAGGGTAAAAGAGGAGGTTTTAAGACCTCACAGGAGATGCTACCCACCACTATATCCACCGCTACCCCCGTCGCCATCCTCACTCTGACCATGCCATGCCAAGAAGCATGACTGGTGCGTCGAATTCAAAGAGATCTTGGCGAGGGTCCGGTCCTCATCTCCTGAAGACAGGAGTCATGACTTCTTCTCCTGTGGTCGACCATCGACCAAGTTCGCTGCCGATATATTCTCCCAAGGGCCCAGCGAACATGAAAAAGGATGTTCAAGCCTACCTACAAGGAGCAACAAAATTAGAAAATCTGAAGCTTAGTATACTTCAACAGAAAAAAATTAAGTGACAGACACAGTTATTTCTGAAATCGTCAGACGCAGGAATGACCCGCGCAGCGAACATCTGCGGCGGCAGAAACAGGCGCGGTCAAAATGCGATATACACAGAATTTAGACGCGGTCTCATTTTGCATCCGCGCTTAAAGGACGAGACGTGAAGAGAATCAGACGCGAAAATTGCCATCTCCCTGTTGAATGAACAGGAGTTGCAAAATGCAAGCCTGAAACCTTCAGCCCGAAGTTAAAATTCTTCCAAGTCAACGCCCTCAAGGCGCAAGCTCTGTGTGCAAAACCGGTAGCCAGGGGCCAAAGCCCACTGTATTGGCGTCCAGAGAAGTTTAAGTCGATGGCGTAAATTCCAGAAAAGGAATGCACCAACTAAGACTTCATCCAGATGATAATATCTCTTTAAGAGATATCAAAATTCAGACTTAGTTGGACTAAAAAAAATATCATGGCAAATTGGGACGGCGTACCCGCAGAGGCCTCTATTAAGAGTTGAACTCTCTGCATTGAAGCGCGGACATAAAAGGTGCTCAAAGAGACGCTTTCTGTTATTGAAATCACTTGACAGTGGTAATCTTCTGAAGAGACCAAACTGAAGCATGAAAGCTCTGGGTCATCTTCATCCATGGAGGCAAGCCCCTGGTAAAGTCCTTGAAGGGAGAAGATGGAGTCTCTCAGAGCACTCGTTGTTAAAAGAGGATAGTCCAAGTATGGGACTGCTAAAGGAAGGGGGTAAGCCCTATTTATAGGCAGCCTATAATAACCATAATTAATGGTTCATTAATTAGAATCGTCGGCCTTAAAGACCGCACGACTGTCAAAGCCCAATGGAAGGCTGACGCGTGGACCGTCGCTTCGGGAAACATCGAAGACGCTGGTCTCCAACCACCAGCGCCGGTTTGGCATTAAAAGGCATTAACGCCTAAGCCCAATGAAGAACCGGCGCGTGGATAACCGCTTCGGGAAACAACGAATGATGCGGGTTCCCAATCGTCAACGAAGACTTGACGTTTAAAAATCTCACAGGATCTTTATGTCAGGCTACACATAACGCCTGGGAAGTTGCACCAAACGCAGATGTGAGAGCCGCGTCCAGAGGCTCGCGCCTCTTTTTCAAAAGTGGCGTCCTCCTTCATTCCAAGTTAGAAGACCCTTCGCGTCTCTTGGATGACTCAAAGTTGCTCCGCGTCTCTCGGACAACTTAAGGTTACGTCCATCAACAAAAGGGACTCATTCTGGGGGTCTCAGTGGGAAAGCACATAAAGCTGCGTCCCGAAGCTTACATCTTCAGCAGAGAAGGCCTATCACCTTCACAAGTGCCTTGGAGCTGCGTCTACATGAATGATGATGGGTCTTGCACCGAGTCTCAGCGTCGCGTCCCTGACTGCGTCAATTTTAAGGGGCATAAGACCACATTCTTAATGTATCCTGAACTCTGCGTCTGGATGAAGTTAAGGATTGCGGCCAGTGAATCACACTCAAAGCTGCGTCCTTTGCGTCCGCTTGAACCGTGTCTTCACTGGCAGGTCAGAATCGCGTGCCTCAGAGCCGCGTCTCTTTTTATGAATCGACGCTGCGTTTCATCAAAAGAACTTAGTTTTACCTAAGTTCAGTATTCACAGTCAGTAGGGGAGCACAACCAAAATCTGTGATTGAGAAGTTGGATTCATCTACAGCGGGGCAATAAAGATGGAACAAAAATTTCAACGACTTTTATTATTTAAAAATGATAAAAGTAGATACAAACACTCTTGGTAAATAGCGTGTCCTTTTTTTACAAGAAGAAAAAAAAATAAGGCTAAAAGTCCTGGTTTGCCAAAGAACGGATTTGTTCTCTAAGGCGATGTATCTCATGTTGGCGCGCCTTCTCAGCCTCCATGAGAGCTTGGGCCCGCAGATCCTCCTCGGATAAAAATCTCTTCGCTTGTACTCGGAGGGATTCCAGCTCGGAGGAATAAACAGAGAGATTTGCTTCAACTTGCACCTTGGCAGCCTCTAACTCCGCTAGCCTCTTTTCAGAAGTAGCAAGCTTCTGTTCATTAAGAACAATCAAAGCCTCAGCTCTGGCTATAGCAGCCCGAGAGTCAAGGATAGCCTGCTTCGCAGCCTGCATGATCATCTCGGATTCCTTTGACTCGACCGCTAGCTTTTGATGATCAGCCTGGAAACCTTCGAGAAGACGGGCTCTTTCGGTTATCTTCTCTTCCACCTCTCTTCGCTCTTACTCTTGAGCAGTAAGGAGTCTATTCAGAGTTTCCTGGGCCTCATGAAATGAGCTAGCATTCTTCAAGGATCGAAGCTCTCTCAAGTTATGTCCCAACTGCTCCACCAGCAGCAGACATGCCTTGGCTGGTGAGGGGCCTCCAGCTAAACTGATGTTCTCGACCAGGTTTCTGAGAAACATCCGGGCGAATTCAAAGGAGCTATCCCCAGATAGGATGAAATCAATACATGATTGCATCGAGGCAAAGAACTGCTGCACCATCTGGCGTGTCAGAATCCCCATGGTATCACCACCTAAAGTGCTCCCCGATCCCCTTTCTATCACGGGGTGAGGGATGTAAGCCGGTTCTTCCGGTACAGGAATCGGGCTGACCACGGGTGCGGCTGGAGCAGGAGTAGCCGCCGGCACTTCTGGGGGTACTACGTCCGTAGAAACCTCCACAACCGATGAAATGACAGTAAGCTCGACCTCTTCAGGGTCCTTGGACGAGGTTTGAGCTGTACGGCCTCCTTGGTAGGCACTGACCGCCAAGTCTCCTACCTGAGCTTCCTCAGTGCCCTCTGCAAATTACAAGAATATCAGCTACGATAGTAAAAGGAAAACATTCAAATATCAATATTTCCTTACCTAGCTGAGGGTCCAAAGATGGCGAGTTCGTAGGCGAACCCTGCAGGGTGGAGGTCTCCCTGACTTCGATGATCGCCCTCTCTTGAGGCATCCCAGTAATAGGAGCCTCAACTCTCTCCTGCTGGGCCAGCTCCTATATCATCTCCTCGATCTGGGAAGAAGCAGCGGCCTCGCTAACCACGACCAACCCTGCGATATGAAGCCAAATGAAAAAGAAAACGTCAAAATCCTTTCCTAGTTAAAAGGATGAGTTAGGCGAAAAGAGCACCTTCAGCAGCTTCAGCAAGAATAACTGCCGCTGGTGATGACGCCGTCACCGGCTCACACCCATATATTTCCTCTTCCGAGATGTGTGAGAATTTACTCGGATCAGGAGGAGCGGGTTCATCGTCGAAGTCGACCTCATCGCCTGAATTATAACCTTCTTCTTCAGACGAAGAAGACGATAGTGCAACGCGAGAAGCCTCGGCAACCGGGGCCTTGCCACCAAATACCCCAGTGGTCGGGCTGGGGTCAACTACCCGAGGACTGGGGATTAATACACTAGGGGATCCAGGCTGTTGTGCCTCACCCCTCCTCTCATGAGCTGAGGAAGACCCGGGCTGAGTTGAGACCCCTGGAATCTCAACATCACCTCCGCTCATTATGTCGACTTCAAGCTGCTCAGCCTCGTCAGCGGCGGTGGGTTTGTCAGCGAACTCCCCTTCCTCTAAAATCCTGGGGCCCCTGCTGCGCAACCCACAGGTACGGACTAAGGGGGCGTCATCTTCATCTTCCGATTCTTCCCTCTGTTCCTCAACACCAGAAGGGATGTCTTCGGACGGAGAGATTGCGGCCGCCAAGTCTCTCCGGACCTTCTTGGGGGCAGGCTCAACAGTGGAAGTAGAGCCTTGAGGACGCTTATGCGCCACCTGTCGACCCTTTGCTGCTCGCGGCTCCTCCCTTGATACCCTTCTGGTCTCCTTCAGAGCCTTCCGATACTCCTCAACGCCTCGTGAGCGTTTGTTGGACCCCAACTTTGCTTCGTAAGATGCATTGATACTCTCGATGCATGAGTACTCTGGAGCAAAGTCAGGCGTTTGGTTGGCCTGGAAGTACTAAGTACAGAAGCTAAGGCTTGTACAGCCTTTCGGTTCCTTGGGGGGCAAACGAAAAAGCGCTTCCGTCCCTCCGGCCACACTATAATACCAAGCCCGAGCACCTTCAAACAAGTTCCCACTGAAGGCGAGTCGAGCATTGGGGTTACCGACATACAATTGATCATAGCCGAACTGTCGGGCGAAGCGATTCGGCATGTACGGCTCGATCGTGCACGAATTCCCTTGTCAGAAAAGCACATACCTGGGCCGAATATTGACCAACCACCAGAAAACTCCCGATGACAGCCTCGTGAAGTCATCTGGGCCCACGAAGTCAGCAAGTTTATCCCCGAAAGATGCACCAGCAAACTCGGGGAAGCAGCGATTGAGCTGGTAGTTCGAAGCAGTTAGAATGCACCTCCGAATGAAATACATATAAGTATTACACCAGCTTGAACCCTCCAACCGCTGTACGAAAGGGGTAAACCCCTCACTCCAAGACACCGGCATCATCAGGGAGGGACAGTGCATAACGTACCAAGCCATTAGGTACGTGTAGGGAAGTTCAACCCGAGGGTTGGAACGTTTTACCGTCGGCCTCCCCTCTGAGTCAACAATCGGCTCACCCTGGGAGTCGACAACCTTCTCTACCCTGCACAGACTTTGAGTTAAGGCCCGCAACCCACTTTGAATACCGGTCGCCATGGCCGGGAGGAGGGCTATGGGCCTACCATAAGCCAGGAGCACCGCCGGGTACACTACGTCGGCAACAATCACTTCATGTGGCAGTGTCGGCACCACACAGCGCTTCAACCACAACATTAAGAAGCCCGCCAACAGTTTTCGATTGGAGATAGGGGTCCGGGCTTGATGATGGAAACTTTCAAAAATCGTGTCAGGTTCGAAAGTATCCTCATTCGACTCCGTGGTGTAGGAGTCTACAGAAGCCTGAATCCTATCGGCAATCTCCTCGTCGGAGCTGGGAGCCAGTCGGTCACTGGATGGTCTTTCTGATTGACGCCATTAAACAAGTAGCTTGCCCAAGACAGCTGCTTGACTCCCCTCGCCCTCCAAGAGGTTATCTGGCCGCAAATGTGGAAGTGACATAACACCTCCCAATAAGTCTCGTACACTCGAGGAGACGCTTTCTTCAAAAGGTGAAGCTCCTCAGTGGTCGGGATGTATTCCTCATAGGGAGAGTCCCCCATTACCAGCCCCGAGACTTCGTACAACTCGTGCAGGGCAAGACCCATCTCTCCGACCAGAGTGAAGAATGTCCCCGTCAGAGGATTGTAACGCTCCAGGATCCCAAAAAAGTTTTGAGAACTTGGTGGAATACCGTACTGCACGGCCGTGACCGCCTAGTACAATTCCACATGCTCCAACAGGCCTCCAAGATCGGCGAGGACGAAGCTCACCATCTTGCCCCACCAATACTTCTCAGTGGAATGGATCCACCCGGGCGAACGGAAGTCGACCGGAAAATCACCCCCCACTTTCATGAATGCGTTGAGGAAGGTGGTGCCGAGTTTAGAAGTTTCTCCTACTGGGTGATCGGTCCTCAACAGCCCGGGAAACAGGCCGAAAGCCTCCTTATCATGACCAGCATGATATACCTTCTTGAAGCCTAAGTTGCCGAGAGTAACCTCAGGGACGGGTCGGGAAAGCTCCCATGTCATTTTTCGAGGGACAGACATGTGCTGGAGATAAGATAGTGGGTACATCCTCTCCATGTTCGGAAGAAAGAATCTTATATCCCCTATCTGACGGAGCCATTTATAATCTCCGTCATGCAAAGAATAGCCGCTCTCGCTAATATGGTCTCCAAAGAAGAAAGCAGGCTTCTCTATCGGAGCGCGAGCATTCGTTGTGAATGCTGCGTCAGTCATAAGCTCCCGAAAGGTTGCCGCGTCAACATTGGCGAGCTTCTCTCTTCGCTCCTTCGACTTGTCGGCAGTCACAAGAGCAGTCCTTTGCAGCACAAAGGTTAAATCACGGTCAGCACCACCTATGTGCCCGAAGTGGCACCTCTTGGAGAGTGGGCTGGAAGAGTGTCGCACTGCATAAGAAAATGACACTTGATCAGAAGTCTAAACGAAAATGATTAAGTGTCTATAATTCAGACGCATAAGAGATACTGGACGCAGAAATTATTAAAATCCGCGTCCAGACCTGAGGATCCGTGTCCAGACCTGAGGACCATGAGGCCAGCAGGGAGTCTGCATTTTCAAAATCCAAGACTTATGAAAAATATCTAAGTACTTGGACTCGGTGCAAGATTTATAAAAACCAGCGTCTGATGTCACAGAACGCAAGAATCAAGTCTGCATCCGGATCTTTCACAATTAGAAACATTCTAAATGATGACTCTGGAACGCAAGGCTTACTGGCGCCCTATGTTCAACAAACAAGTACATCCTCAAGCGGATAAAAGCGATAGGGTCATCAAACCCGCGCCTTGTTTGTTAACTCAAAGACCGCGTCTGAGAACCAAACGCGATTTCGAATCCATGTCGGCGGTTCTCCTTCAAAGAAGAATTTTTAGGGTTATAAGAACTCCATAAACCCCTCTAATGGCGAAGATCAAGCCTGATGGTGTTATACCTGAGATAGGGGCTTCCTGCATGGAGGAACCGCCCCTTTAGGCCTCAGTGACGACCGCCTTCGATGATGAAGCAGTTCGCTTGGCCTTGGGTGCCATTGCGAAGTAAGAATCTAATGCTAGACGGAAGAGAAGGGAACAAAGAGAACTTCTTTCTCAAAACCCTAACAGATGCAAGCGAAGACGAAAGAGAGATTGATAATGATTCTCTCAATGACTGTCGCCCTTTATAGGCACGGTGATTCGCAAAGATACGCGGCGCTTGGCTCGACGCCGAATCACCGCCTGACGCGTGGACAATGCATTTAATGTAGCGTGAAGTTCGCACGCCAAAAAGAAGGTGTCCCGTCGGCTCCACAGGACACGTGGAAGTGCACTCATGGCATGGCACGGATTCGCACCCAACAGTCGCGCCTCTTCAATGGATGCATCTCTTCAGCTAGGCCATTGTTGCGTCCAATAAGTCGCGTCTTTACTCCAAAAAGATGTGTCTCTCCGAAAGTTCGCATCCTTCCAATCAGCCCAAGAATCGCGTCTGAATAACAGTCGCGTTTTCATTCCAAAAGATGCAGCCCTATGAAAGTCGCAACTTTAAAGCTGGCGTTCAGTCCTTGCTTCTGCAGAACAGTTCAACAGTACACTGGCACAAGCAGACGACCGTCCACTCCCGGCTTTAAAGTGCACCCACGACAGACTTAAAGCAATCGGGGAGGTTTAGACTGTGCATCTAGACACTCAACACGATCAACTTTGGTGGCTTCAAAGAGTTCCACAATACACTCACGAAGATCATACTCCAGACAAGATCAAACCCGGAGCATTGACAGTCCAGTCACAAGGGTGAGCTCAGCTAGAGTCCAAAGTATTCCGAAATCCGTCCCACTTAACTGCGGAATGTCGAAAACTTTGGAGGGGGTTCTGTAGGCTGTCTAAAAATCACCAAAAGACAAGCTATTAAAAAGCAGAATTTCAAGTTCTAGACGCGAGGCTCGGAACCCGCGTCTCAGCAGCACCAAGGCGCTAGGGTCGAAACCCGCGTCTCAGCAGCATCAAGGCGCGAGGCTCAACAGCCGCGTCTCAGCAGCACCAAGGCGCGAGGGTCGAAACCCGCGTCTCAGCAGCATCAAGGCGCGAGGGTCGAAACCCGCATCTCAGCCGCACCAAGGCACGAGGGTCGAAACCCGCGTCTCAGCAGCATCAAGGCGCGAGGGTCGAAACCCGCATCTCAGCCGCACCAAGGCGCGAGGGTCGAAACCCGCGTCTCAGCAGCATCAAGGCGCGAGACTCAACAGCCGCGTCTCAGCCACACCAAGGCGCGTGGGTCGAAACCTGTGTCTCAGCAGCTCCAAGGCGCGTGGGTTGACACCCGCGTCTCAGTTGTAACCGTCCCGGTTTCGGGGCCAATCACGGCCCACATAACAGGGAAAGTTAGCACCCATTATGGAGTGTTTTTAGGAGGCACGTACGCCCCTGAAACCCCTATAAATAGCCCCGTCGCTATGAAGAAGGGGTCGGATTGACGGACGAATTGAAGAGAGGGAATTGACAGTCGAATTTTCGGTCAGAGGACTTCTGGAAGAAAAGAGCTCTGAGAGAAAAGAGAGAGAGAGTTAAACCCTTCAGAGAACTTGCTGTGTTCAAGTTGCTCTTTGCCTACCTTCTCTTTGAGAGTTTTGGTAGACAGAGCTGAGTCACTCCATCTACCATCCGAAGAGGAGATCCCTGGAAGGTCTCGACGGTCACCCGGTCAACGGAGAATAAGATTCACTCTCCATCGCCACTTGAAGAACCCAGCCTTAAACAAAGGGAGGATTCAAGACTCAACATCCTCCCTCCCTTGTAATCGGAAGACCGATCTGTTGTAATCTTCTATCCAATCAAAAGAATTTTACAATCGAATCCTCCTTTTCTGACGCATACAACATATCATCAATCAAAGCAGTTCAAAATATTTCGAAGTCTGAACCATTCCATTGCAGACTTACGAAAACTTTGAAGGGGGTCTTGTTGACACTCTAAAAAAGACAAGATTCCTAACTGGCCTGGACAATGTCTAACTGGTTGACATCTACAAAAGATAAGTGGCAGACAAGCCGATGACCAGTTCTTCACCCATTTAAAAGGGGACGAATCAGCAACTTAGACGCTACTGATCCAGTGAAGCAGACAGTAAGTCGAGATCGTTCTTAAAAGCTCGTGAGAAGGCCCAAGCAGGACCAGAGACATTAAGTGAGCTCAACACTTAGTCTCGCACAAGCCCACAAGATAAGTCTCGCATAAGAAGCCAAAGTTGCCTAGCATCGCAAGAAGCTCCTTCGCAGCCTCGCTGCGAGCTAACATACAACTTCGAATAGAAATGCTCAGTTAATTCTGCAAAGAGTTAGCTTCACTCGAAGCCCCACGCAGCCACGCAGAAGGATGATTGGTAGCTTCGCCACAAGTTCTATCTAGCTCCACTTAGAGCATTCTTCCAGCTTCGCCAGAAGCTTCTCCCAGCTCCGCCATGAGATCAACGCAATGACTTCGCTGCAGGTCTTTTATAGTCATTTTTGACCAATCAAATCTTCAGATGAGATCAAATCTAATTGAGATCAAATTTGACAGTCGCTTGCCATAATCTTTTGACTCTCCCAATTAGGTAAGAAGATCAGGAGAAATCTTTCAGTGATTTAAAAAGAATCAAGGGCGCATCCCTCATTTAGCAGAGTGGATCAAGAGATCAGCACTACTTGCTATTCCTAACTTCACAAAAGTTGTCTTTATCCTCGCGATGAGGCTACTTTCCAGATGTAAAACAGATTGACTCAATCTGTTTTCAGATTTTCAAGGGACAATTATACCTCTGCTCTCTCTATAAATAGCGTACCAAAGGCACATGAGAAAAGGGGGAGAGGCTCGAAAAAAAAAAGAGAGGAGAGACGGCTAAGGACAGAGATCTACTATCTTACTTCCAAGAATTCAGAGAATTACTTCTCTAATCAGGGTGCTAATACCCTAAGATCTTCCTCCCTCTCAAGGAATTTTCGGAACCAGGCGAGAAGGAATTCCTAAGCGGAGGCAGCCCGAAAAGTAGCAAGAGGGTTCTACCGACCTTCTGTTCTCTGATTCTCCAAATCAGGCGAGAAGGGAATCCCATCAGGCGGCAGTCCGATTGTCTGATTGATCGCATCGTCAAAGGGATAAAGTGATCGCGCGCTGATCAGATTCCTACCGGCACACTTCCCCAGAAATCTCAGAGGAGATCTACCTGTAGTCTTTTTATTGCAAAGAATTACTTGTAATTTCACTCTTCAACACTTTTTTGTAAGTTTTTCTCTTTGCAAAAATCAATGGAAAACACAGAGCTCTCTGGACGGTCGACCGCCCGGTCGACCGGCTCACCAGCCCTGGCTGCGTGCACGTCCTGTGCACGTCGGTCGATCGGATGGTCGACTGGTCCGGTCGACCGGCAGACAGCTAGTCCAACCTAATATAGGATTTAAAAACTTGATGTTTTATCTTTAATTAAATCCCATAAAATCACATAAATTTCACAAAAATCAGTTCTTATAAGATCTTTGAAATGTAAATATGTGTGACAAAAATTCAACACATATTTTAAACAATTTTAACCATTTTTGTGTTCTTGAAAATTTGCCTTAAACCAAAAACTGTATTTTCCGAAACTTGAATTTTTGAAATGGAAATCCCATTTTTTCAAAACTCATGTAAATACAAAAACATGATATTTAAACAACTTTGAAGCATGTTGTATATGGATAGAATCCAATATACATGAAATATAGTATATCTATGTTTTTGACATTAAATCCAAAAATATATTTTGTTTAAATACAAAACTCCAAACTCATGAATAGACTTATCAAAATAAGTTTTTCTAAGTGGATGAAGCATAGATGTATATAGATCAAATCTAATATACATTAAACCATGTAAACTTGTTTTGATTCTATCTATTCATGAAAATCAAGATCGGTTAGACTGAAAACCAAAACATGAAACTTGTGTGTGTATTGTGAACTTGAGCATATCACACTATCTAATCTTTACAATGAGATCTAAACAAACTATATTAAAATAAACCGATGTCTTCTTGTAGAATGTCGTCTCCAAGTCGACTCGATCCAAACGTGATCCACCAAGCTTGACTCCAACCGAGTGAAATTAAAACTATTTGTTATGAAAATGATATATAAATTTTTTGTGTGTGTGTCTGTGAGAGATTGAGCAATCCACAACTAATCTATCCTTTACATTTTATCTAAAACAAAAAAAACTTAAACTTACAAACAAAAACTTAAGTTTTCTTGAAAATCTTCTCCTCCATCTTGACCTGATCGAAATATGATCCATGAGCTAGACTCCTCTTTGAGTACCTGATGCGATTTGAAGTGTGAGCTCTTAAATCAACACGTGCTAGCTTCAAAACTTGACTTCGAATCTTTAGTTGAAACTAAACACCAACTAAGATCTTGATTGAATATCTAAAACTTATTAAAAATAAAATCATTAGTACTATAACTATATAAGTTAGTCATCATCAAAATTAGGATGAAAGGCCTCAGTGCCAATAACCTATTCTCTAGGATTTCAAACTAATTTTCTATTGGTTGCTTCCTTTTCGGGTAGAAGTATAGCTTTTACACCAACTTCCTTTCCGGATAGAAGTCTAGACCATTGCAGTTGCTTTCTTTATGGGTAGAAGCATAGACCTTTCACTGACTTTTTTACGGGTAGAAGCCTGGACCTTTTTGACTTCTTTTATCGGTAGAAACTTAGACCTTGCTCCAATCCACTTCCCAATAGTTGGATTTCCTCACAATAAGTTTACACAAAGTGAGTTTGTTTTCTAATAACATGAGAATCGATAAAACACAAATACTAAATAAAGATTACAACTTTGAGGCTCTACTAGTAAGAAAAATAAAGTTCAAGTTTAATTTGGCACTATATATCTAAATGAATGATAAATCAAGATAAAAGTTTTACATTTAGAAACTTTGAGTGTTTTTGAAAAAGTTTGAAAAAGAAGTATGAAAAGTATAAATCAACTTCTCAATCAACGAACTTGAAAGCACAAACATAACACTCTTTGAATCATTGATCAAAATAGGAAAAATAAGCTCTTTAAAATATGCTATCAAGAATAGATCTAAATAAATGAATGAACAAATTGAAAGCTTTAGATCTTACATCTTTAAGTGTGTTGAAGAAGATTGAGAGAGAAGAATAGCATGTGTAAACTAATATCTCAATAAAAAATCTTGAATGCACAAATCACTCTTTTGAATGTTGAGAAAAGAATGAGAAAATAAGATCTTCAAAATACTTCTTTAAATTTAGATGCATTAAAATCAAGATGAAAACTTGAATCTAGAATCTATAAGAACTTTGGAAGAGACTGAGAATAGAGAGTAGAAAGTATAAATCAATTCTCAATCACAGACTTGAAAGCACAAGTGAATCATTCTATTTTAAAGAATGAAGAAAATAAGCTTGTAGAAAGAAAATAAAGCACAATATCTTTTTGAGTGATTATGGTATTCCAAAAGTTATTGAAAGAGTAGTGAGAAGTTGTGTCTGTAGAGAGGAGAAATTAGGTGTGGGTGAAAAAAGTTCAACTAAAAAAATTTTATGTTCAAATCTCCTTAAATAAAAATATATACTCTTTCAATCGACCATTGAAGTGTGGTAGTCGATCAATTTGATCGCTCAAGCCCAGTTCAAGTCAAAAGGTTAATCCAGTGGATGATTGGCAGTCGATCCGTGGATGAACAATGAAAATATCAACAGTCACATGTAATTGTACCATAGGTAACTTGTACTGTGCACTCAAAAAGATATTCAAAAGTATTTCAAAAAGTTCCCACTCTTTTCAAAATCTGCTGAAAACTAATCAACCGTGACGGTCGACCTTGAATAACATAAAAACCAGATTTTGTTGTGGTCGATCGACCCTGGCGGTCGACCCACGACTCAACAAAAAGTTGGGGGTGAAAAATTGGCACTGGCGACGATCTGTATCTCCCTGGTAGACGACCCATCTTGTGGCCAAGAGGACTGGCTCTGCCGGACGATTTGGATCGTCCCCAACAGTCGACCCAGGTCATGGTCGAGAGCACTGACCTCTGGCAGGAAATCTGCATCAATCATGGCAATCGCTCTCTTTGAGTGCTGCCCTAGTCAGAAATTTTAGTCATCAATCCAATCAACCGTTGAGTTCTGACGGTCGACCCAAAAACACCAAAAAAACAATTTGAAAATAGTGAACAGTCTGTACCAAAATGATCATCACTTGAGTTAAAGAACTTCATTGAAATGAAATAAAGTTCATTGGAAAGTAGACTTCAACAACTTTCTAGTGATTTGTAGAATGGTAGGTTTGGAGAGAATATCAAGTATAATCTTAATTTCTAAAGTCAGAGACAAGAAAAGCTAAAAAATTCAGACTGGTAAAACCCCAATTTCTGAAAAATTGATTTAAAAGCCTTTGAAAAAAATATGAGAAAATTTGGATAAATTCTAATATGCATAAAATCAAAGTAAATATGCCTAGAATGATGTTTTAAATACAACTAAAAAGTTTTTAGGCAATTTAGCAAACTTGAGGGAATACACACTCGATACCAAAACAAAACGTGCATGCGCAAGTGTGAAAATGCAATCCATTGTTGATCTAACAACCTCAAACTCCCAAAATATGATTTAAATGCTTTTTGAAAAAACATGAAATAATTTATATAAATCCCAATAGGCATAAAATCAAAGTTGCTAAATCTAAATTAATAATTTAAACACAATTTAGGCATATCAATAAAACTTGAGAGAAATCATACTTGATCTTAAATATAAAAAATATGCACAAGTATGAAATAGATTCTATTGCCAAATTAAGTTCTTGCCTTATTTCTTCTTACCTTACATATGAAGTCTTAATGAATTTTGACACTGTAAGCTCTATGACTTTTTCAGTCTTGAATCTTCATGTGAAACCTTTTTGAATATACTGTTAGGATTGTGGCTGGAATACATCGTGAAGATAGACGAAATTTCGGAGATCAAAGAACGATCGTGCACAAGGAGTTGTGCACATTATCAGTGACTAATACTGGGTATGCTCGACTAATCATATGAATTTGTCGACTTACACATTGTATAATTGACTAGGTTAGCAAACAGAGAGTTAGGGTTCTCGAATTTTGTTAGAGTAGTCGACTAGTATTTAGGCCTAGTCGACTAATATATGGTATTTGTCGACCAATACCCTAACCTAGTCGATTAATGGTAGGTCTTGCAGTTTTCTTTTCTGGATCTGTTTTTAGTTCGAGTTGGATTCATGTTTCCTTTATTCTGAGGCAGTGACCATTCGTATTGATGGAGTTCGTTTAACATTAGGAGAGTTCTATAGTCTATAAATAACTCCTTAGGGGTAACCTTCAATGTAATCCAATGAATTTGTAATTCCTAAAGGGTGTAATTCATCTAGGTGAGAGATTTGTGAGAGAAGATTATGTAAAATCACCTAGAGGGGGGTGAATAGGTGATGGCTAATCTAATGGTCACTTAATGACAAATACTGCGGAATTAAAAACTATAATGACCTAAACTAAACTCTTACACTAAACACCACGTATAACACAAGAGTGTTGCCGAATTCCCCGTGAAGGGCTCTGGACAAACTCCTCTAGATTCCCCTAGATAAGGGTTGAGGTGCCGCGTTGGCTCTCTTGGTTAAATACAAGTGTTAGCAAACAACCCAAGCATGTATATCAATTAAGCACAATATGAATATCAAGCATGTAAGGGTAAGCACAATAAAAGCATGCAAGATATAGACAAGAGACAAAGAGAGAGAGAGAGTGAGCAATCGCAAACACAAGGGATTTGTTTTGAGGTTCGAGCACCCTTGCTCTACATCCCCGCCTTCGACACACGAAGGATTTCCACTATGCTTGATCCCAATGGATCACTCCTCGGTGCCGCAACACCTACAAACTCGGACTATCTAGTCCCGTACACACCGCAAGCCCACCGGCTCGCCGAGGCCGCACCTCAAACAAGAGTTCACACACGAACTCGAAACAATCGCGAACGCACTCGTCCGCCTCTTCAAGAAACAAGAAAAGATCTCTTGGTGATCTAAACACTTTGATCACTAAAAAAAACTCTCACTATAACACTCCTATAAGATGAATAGCAATGAATAGCTCAAGTGTATGTGTGAGAAAACAAGGAAAGAGATGGTGGAGGAAAACTCAAGAAAATCTCTTTTTACACTCTTGATAAAATCTCTCCTTTTGATTGGAAATATTTGCTCTTAATCAAGTGGAGGAAAACCTTTAAATAGTTCAGGAAAAACTGGTGAAAACCCACTAGAAAATCTTGGAGAAAAACAATGCCCAAACCCTCAAATTTATAGGGCTAGAAAAACTAGACGTTGGGGTCTGACAGAACTGTCGGTCGACCGCCCGGTCGACCGACCAACGGTCATATTTCAGACCGTTGTGCCATCGGTCGACCGGTCGGTCGATCGAGGCCAGGATACAGAGAGCAAGTCTCTCTGTCCGGTCGACCGCTCGGTCAACCGGGGCCTTTCCAGAGAGCAGAGCTCTCTGGATGGTCGACCGTGTCGGTCGACCGGCCCTCCTGCCAGAACTGGCGTGCACGTCTGTGCACGTCGGTCGACCGCTCGATCGACCGCCTTCAGGCTTCGGTCGACCGGTCGGTCGACCGGCTGAAGCCAGGACAGAACTGTTAAGGGATTTAAAATTTGGTCTTTTTGGCTCATATAAAATTCCATAAAATACTGAAAAATATACAAAAATAGTTTTACCAATATAATTTGATAAACAAACATGCTTGCACAAAATCAAGGCATGTTACAAATGATTTGGACTATTTTTGTAAGTTGAAAAAATTGGTTCAAAACAAAACGGTATTTTTTCAAACTTGATTTTCCAAAACTTGTTTTTCCAAAACATCTCCAAATACAAAAACAAGATATTTAAACAACTTTTAAAGCATAGTGTGTATGGATATGATCCACTACACAAACATGGTGAAATATCTATGTTTTTGATATTAAGCACTAAATATGGTTTTGGATAAAAGATATGTAAACTTGAAAACCAAAATCCAAACATGTATTTTCTAAAGTTGAAAATCTTTTCTAAAAACAAACTAAATCAAGAGTGTGTGTGTGTGTGTGTGTATATGAACTTGAGCAATCCACCAACTACTCTATCCTTTACATTTTAACTAAAAACAAAATCTTCTAAAAACAAACCTAGACTCAAGTCTTCATCTTCTTGAAGTCTTCACTTGAAGCCTTCTTGACTTGGTCCAAACACCGTGCTAGCTCCAAAACATGACTTCAAATCCTTTGTTGAAGCTATGCACCTACTAAGATCTTGATCATAAATCTGTCACTAATTAAACACAAGATCATTAGTACAATAACTACATGAGTTAATCATCATCAAAACTAGAGTGATGGGCCTTCGGGCCAACAATCTCCCCCTTTTTGATGATGACAAAACTTATGAAGTAATATATGCATGGATTAAAGTAAAGCTTCAAAGAAGCTCCCCCTTAACTCATGCATAACACATAAACAAATAGATATGCAATAAAGCTCATAAACATGTATGCAAATGTATGGAGATAAAACATGCACTCAAGCATAAAACACATCAAATTCTTTTTCTCCTATTTGCAAAACAAAACATATATCACAAAACATGCATATATCTCAAATACTTCTCCCCCTTTTGTCAATCATCAACAAAGAGGTTAAAGTAAAAAAACAAAATCAACAAATGCATATATTTTCTCCCCCTTTTTGTCATAAACAAAGAGACCAATAAGGGGTGTAAACAAATAAGTCAATAAAAGGTTATATGCGATATACATTCATGAAGAGGAAGACGGTTAAGTAACTTTCCTACACATATACATTACATGAAAGAGGGATGACAAGCCCTAATTCATATAACGTATAATATGTAATGCATAAGAGGAGATGTGAAGCTCCCCCTACACACGTGTATCACATAAAGAAGAGTTGTCAAGCTCCTCAATACAAGATACACTCAACATGAATCTATATGTAGAAGAGATGTTAAGCTCTCCTTGCATATAGGCAATACAAATCAAAAATTTTGAATTTTTTTTAAAACAAAATTTTGAATTTTCTCAATAAAACAAATCTTGAGAATTTTTTTTAAAATTTTTATTTTCTATCATAAACAACTTTGTGCTTTAAACATGTAAAACAATTTTAACTCAAGCACAAATAACTCATATATATGTATGAAAAATGAGTATACCAAATGAAATTGATACATACATATATAAGAAAACAAAATATGAGTATATACAAAAATAGAGTCAAATTGATACCAATTGAAATGATTCAATGATACCAATTGAAACAATAAAGGATCATGTGTATATCTCATAAACATTGAAGAATAAATAATTAGTTAAATTAATTTTTGAAAAACTAGTTAAAGATCCTTCAAAAACATGAAACCAAATCATATGTATTTCATGAATCATACCAAATACACAAGAATTGACACTCGATGTATAAAGCTCAAAAATATGTTCATGAACCAAAGTCATGACAAACAAATAAAGTATGAGTGTACAAGAATCATGTATATAGCATTTTCATGAAAATAGTCATTAAGGCTCAAAATGATCAAAACAAATTATTCATTTTATTTTATCAAACAAAACATGAAAATTTATTTTTCATTAAAAACAATAAACTTCTAGGTATATGTATGATTTATCTAAATCTAACAATATGCATACATATCCCAAACATAAAACGAGTCTATTAATAGTATTTGCATGAAGGCAAGAGACTCAAAAAGGATATACATGTATATTTATTAGATTTGAATAAAAATTACATATACATGAAGTAAAACATGAAAATAGGCAAAACAAGTGTAAATGAGGAAATCATCAAAACTAGGCTATATATGTGCATATAGTGGGTACAAATGAGCATGAAGTGCAAACATATATGAATCAATTTGTTCTCACTATTTGTACATGTATACATACAAGTTTTGATAAAAACTACATTTAAACTAGTATTTACCACATGAAGCACAAAAACATGAACATGCTATATGATGTCAAAAATGAATAGGCATGTAAATAAACTAGGAGTTTAGAAATAGTTACCAACTAAGGAACTATGTTCCAAATCTCCAAACATGGTGGTTGACCCACCAAACCTCCTTGATAGTGATGCATCCATATATGTGTCCATCAAGTCCAAGTGCATCCACCATCAAGGCACCATTTCTCTCACGTCGTGTGAGAGCCCTCACCTACATCAAAAACAAAAGGTGGGGGTTTTGGTACCCATTTTCTTTGGGTCCTTGGGGGTTAGCTTTATAAGGCACCCAAACATTTTTATTAGCAAAATTTAAATGATGCAACTTATCAAAACAAAACTTTGCTAAATGGCCTTTGCGGCCACAATGTGTACATTTGTACACCTTAACATGCATATGTGTTTGAGTATGATCGTGGCGTGCAAATAGTGAATATGCATGATGAGAATGATGTGCATGAACATGTGGAGTTTGTTTCTTTGAAAACATAGACTCCAATCTAGTATGGTTAAATGCACATGTGCTCAAAGTAGAGCTCAAACTATTAATTTTATTTTTTAAAAGTTTAATCTCACTATCATCAATGGTGGCATGTAGAGAAAGGTGAGATATAGAGTCATTTTTCTTATTCTTTTTAGAAACCATAACTTTTTCTTTTTCAATCATTTTTCTTTTTAAACAAGAGTTTTCTTGAAAAACAACATCCTTTTGTTTTTCCACCACAACAATTTTATTTTTCAAAAACATATTTCCTTCACATAAATCATTCAATTTAGACATCAAGGAAATATTTTCATTTTTCAAATCATCATTTTCTTTTTCTAAATATGCAGTTTTATTTCTAAATGAATCATTTTCCTTATGCATGCAATCAAATTTCTTTTTCAAATTTTTATTATCTTTCTTAAGCATGTCATATTTTTCAAGCAATAGTTGACAAAAAATGCTAAGCTCATCATATGACATGTCATTTTCATCTACCTCGGATTCGGTAGTTACCTCAAGGGGGTTATCCCCTTGGACCATATAGCACAAGTTGGAGGTGTTGCTTCCAATGTCCGAATCGCTCCCGCATAATATAGATCCTTTTCGCCGAGGGAGGTGATGATGTTCCATGCTACAAAAGCCGATTCAATGTTAGAAACCCTAGATAAATAGTCATAATTTAGGGTACTCTTCAAAGCATGTAGGGCTTTTGCATTAGCCTCAAGATTCTTGGGTTAATATATGAATCATTAGTGGTAGCAAGATAAACATGAATGCCTAGGGCCTTGAGGTACAAAGACATCTTAACCTTCCAAATTTGGATGTTAAGAATGTCAAACATGGGTGGTGACATGAGGTCCATGGTGTGTGTACAAATAATGTTATTAGCCCCAAAAAAATGAGGATCTTTAACTCTAGGTTGTAAGACCAAAATTCAGAGCACTTGGCTCTGATACCAATTGTAAAATCACCTAGATGGGGGGTGAATAGGTGATGGCTAATCTAATGGTCACTTAATGACAAATACTGCGGAATTAAAAACTATAATGACCTAAACTAAACTCTTACACTAAACACCACGTATAACACAAGAGTGTTGCCGAATTCCCCGTGAAGGGCTCTGGACAAACTCCTCTAGATTCCCCTAGATAAGGGTTGAGGTGCCGCGTTGGCTCTCTTGGTTAAATATAAGTGTTAGCAAACAACCCAAGCATGTATATCAATTAAGCACAATATGAATATCAAGCATGTAAGGGTAAGCACAATAAAAGCATGCAAGATATAGACAAGAGACAAAGAGAGAGAGAGAGAGTGAGCAATCGCAAACACAAGGGATTTGTTTCGAGGTTCGAGCACCCTTGCTCTACATTCCCGCCTTCGACACACGAAGGATTTCCACTATGCTTGATCCCAATGGATCACTCTTCGGTGCCGCAACACCTACAAACCCTCGGACTCTCTAGTCCCGTACACACCGCAAGCCCACCGGCTCGCCGAGGCCGCACCTTAAACAAGAGTTCACACACGAACTCGAAACAATCGCGAACGAACTCGTCCGCCTCTTCAAGAAACAAGAAAAGATCTCTTGGTGATCTAAACACTTTGATCACCAATAAAAACTCTCACTACAACACTCCTATAAGATGAATAGCAATGAATAGCTCAAGTGTATGTGTGAGAAAACAAGGAAAGAGATGGTGGAGGAAAACTCAAGAAAATCTCTTTTTACACTCTTGATAAAAACTCTCCTTTTGATTGGAAATATTTGCTCTTAATCAAGTGGAGGAAAACCTCTAAATAGTTCAGGAAAAACTGGTGAAAACCCACTTGAAAATCTTGGAGAAAAACAATGCCCAAACCCCAAAATTTATAAGGCTAGAAAAACTAGCCGTTGGGGTCTGACAGAACTGTCGGTCGACCGCCCGGTCGACCAGCCAACGGTTATATTTCAGACCGTTGTGCCATCGGTCGACCGGTCGGTCGACCGAGGCCAGGATACAGAGAGCAAGTCTCTCTGTCCGGTCGACCGCTCGGTCGACCGGGGCCTTTCCAGAGAGCATAGCTCTCTGGATGGTCGACCGTGTCGGTCGACCGGCCCTCCTGTCAGAACTGGCGTGCACGTCTGTGCATGTCGGTCGACCGCCTTCAGGCTTCGGTCGACCGGTCGGTCGACCGGCTGAAGCCAGGACAGAACTGTTAAGGGATTTAAAACTTGGTCTTTTTGGCTCATATAAAACCCCATAAAATACTAAAAATATATACAAAAATAGTTTTACCAATATACTTTGATAAACAAACATGCTTGCACAAAATCAAGGCATGTTACAAATGATTTGGACTATTTTTATAAGTTGAAAAAATTGGTTCAAAACAAAACGATATTTTTCCAAACTTGATTTTCCAAAACTTGTTTTTCTAAAACATCTCCAAATACAAAAACAAGATATTTAAACAACTTTTAAAGCATAGTGTGTATGGATTTGATCCACTACACAAACATGGTGAAATATCTATGTTTTTGACAAACTTGAAAACCAAAATATGGTTTTGGATAAAAGATATGTAAACTTGAAAACCAAAATCCAAACATGTATTTTCTAAAGTTGAAAATCTTTTCTAAAAACAAACTAAATCAAGAGTGTGTGTGTGTATATGAACTTGAGCAATCCACCAACTACTCTATCCTTTATATTTTAACTAAAAATAAAATCTTCTAAAAACAAACCTAGACTCAAGTCTTCATCTTCTTGAAGTCTTCACTTGAAGCCTTCTTGACTTGGTCCAAACACCGTGCTTGCTCCAAAACATGACTTCAAATCCTTTGTTGAAGCTATGCACCTACTAAGATCTTGATCATAAATCTGTCACTAATTAAACACAAGATCATTAGTATAATAACTACATGAGTTAATCATCATCAAAACTAGAGTGATAGGCCTTCGGGCCAACAGATTAACCATAAGGGTTCGCAGTTCTTGGCAGCCATCAAAGGGCTTGTAATCTTCTCAACGAGAGGTGTAAGTAATTATATTGTACTCCCCTAAAGTTTAATAAAGTTTCTCCTCCTTCTCTCGTGGGCGTACACATAATCTGTTTGATCAGTGAAACCATGTTAAATTGTGTGTTGGCTTTCTATACTTCGTAATATTTTCTTCCTTCTCTTTTCTTCTCGTTGCTCATCAATCTTGTGTTGATTCCTTTACGCCGTTCCAGTGATTGGTCGTTTAGGCGCAACAATTGGTATCAGAGTATACAGATTATTTCCAACAATTGGTATCAGAGCATACAAATTGTTTCCAACATATACAATATGAAAGATTCATGACTCCTTTGAATCTTCAAGTCTTTAATTATTACTTTGAAGTCCCAATAGATATTTGAAAGTTTAGCTTTGTGATTTCTTGGATCGTCAAATGCCTAGCTTCAAATTGATATGGACACTAAGGTGCTTTTAGGAGCTTTTATTTCAACAACCTCCAATTTGAATTTTGCATTGTAAGCCATTCCATCCATCTCCTTTTCGATTTCACGGTTTGTTTTGATATAGAATAATCTCTTAAGCACAAAACACACTATAGAATATTAGTAACTTAGATGGTTTGTTAATCATCAAAACTTAAAGATATTATTGTCAAAAGCACCCTTAATACCAACAAGCATAACCACAAACTGTTTATCTAATTGCGTCCTTGATCTCACCATTAATCCCAATTTCACACACCTAACTTTACAACCAACTTTCTCTCTATATTCTTTTACTTGTAACAATAAATAGAGATAAAACTACTCATAAGGAAAACATAGAACTAGCCCAACTAGAAGGTATTTATGCCATATGTTAACGGTGGCAAGAGCGGAGGTAGTAAGTTGTACTCAAACAAATTATAGGGTGCACACTAGATGTTTCATTCTCCTGTTTGGCTGTTTTTTTCTCTGCTATGGTGAGGGTTCTTTTCCCCGACTGCAGGTTACGTTGTAAGCTTGCGGGTTTTTCTTTAAAGAAAAAAAAGAAAAGAACTATAGGGTGTTTTTTTTTATGAAAAACACCCCCCTAAATTTAAAGGTATTTGTTGCATTTTTTCGACTCAATTATTTACTGCGAAAAATCGCCGACTCTATTTGCTTAATAAGTTAAACGGCTAGGATTTACTTTAGTCGTTTTGTTTAAGGATACGATATTATCGCATTATAGTATATTAATTATTAGATTACTGTTTGCGGTGGAACCGAGCGACGAAGATAAGAGAGGGGAGAGGGAGAAGGAGTGAGAAGATGAGAGAGGGAGAGTGAAGAGAGGAGAGAAGAGTAAGAGGGGGAGGCAGAGAGAGGAGAGAGGAGAGAGTCTCTCAGTTTTATGTGACTCTCTTTTTTGGAGGACAGAGGGACGGACAAAGTGCAAGAAAGAGTCACAGGAGAAACCTCTCTCCGCTCGATTTGATTATAATAACAATAATATTATTATTTATAATTATAATTAATAATTAATAGAGTTCAGAATGTTTTTGGACATATAATTATTTATTTAACTCTCTCAACCCCTCTCTTGCTCTCTCGCTCGCTCCAGATCTGCGACCAAATCGAATCGAGCTTCAAAATTAAAGGGCTTCGGATTGGGATTTCATTTTTCGAAGGTTAGCTTTCTAATTTCGTTTCCTCAGCAATCAGTTGAAAAATTGCTCTGTTATGGTCTGAATCAAGCTCGGATTTTCCTTTTTATTGGTTTAGGTTTTCTGTGCTTAATCAGAAATTTATGGCCTTCTTTCTTCTAGATTTTGTTCCTTGAGAAACGAAATTGCTAACATTTGAAAATTGTTACTTTCCCTGCAAAATTTAGCACTTAAAGTACATCCTTTTGGAGATTGACATCAAATGAAGGTTACCTTTGTCTGTGGGCTTGCTTTTGATTCCCTAATCCGAGGTTCATCTAGATAATATGTTGTTTTTTCTGTTACTAGCATGATTTGTTTCTTTGCTTCTCTCTCGTTGGCTTTTTTCCCCCAACAGTTGCTTGCTGCTGATTAGAATTGGACAAACATAGGGCTAGTCATAACATTGGTATATTGTCTCTATGTCTAACAATCTTTGCTTCCAAGAAACTTTTGACTTTGAAAATTTAGAGCAGCTTGTTGGATCTTCGCTTTGCTTATATATACTGTTCTGTAATTGATTTAATTTGTATTCCTAACTCTAGTGTATGCATGCCAAAGTTAGCGAGTGGTGTGGACTTGTGGGAGATATTGAAGAATGGTTCTTGCTAGTTATACTGTCTTTTTTTTGGGTATTATTTGTTTTATTATCAGGTTGCATGCGAACTTTATCCTCCACTAGCGTCATGATATATGCAAGGCACGCTGCTCTAAAATATAGACTCTACAAGAGTGTAGAACATGAAATTATAATCATTATTGAAATGTTAATGCTTTAATTAATCTAGAAAATACAGGTAAATGATATATTTTGTTTGAATTATGCATCAATCAGGAAAAACAGAATAATGTGGACATGTAAGTTTCTGTTTGTTGAGTGCTAACATACTGGACAATTTGTCAACTCTATGCAACAATTCATACTCTCACTTATAGATCCAATATGGGGTCATGGAGCCCCAAGCTTGAACTTGACAAAGTTGTACTTATTGAGGGTTTGCTTCTCACAAGCGCTTTCACTTTTTTTAAAAGTTAATAAGTGTTTTTTAATCAAAATTGACGTTTGGTAATCGCTTTCAAAAAAGATCTAAGAACAGTAGAAGTAAAAAAACTATGGTTCGGAGAAGCCATAAAATGTGCCTTGTCTCAACTGCAGAAATCAAAAGCTTACCAATGTGATCACTTTTCGCCCCTTAATTTTCTCTTGCATGTTCTCCCAACTAATATGATCTCTAAGTGAATTTCTTCCACGATAGTTGTGAATCTCATCCGAACTCTCTCTCTCTCTCTCTCTCTCTCTCTCTTCTCTCTCTCTCTCTCTCACACACGCGCGCGCTCACACACACACACACATCCATTCCTATTCTAACTTCCCACAACAAGTTTATTTTAAACATTGATATTCTTGATAAGCACTTAAAATTTTAAAAGAATCATGCACCTTAATTATACAAAATGTCTTTCCTAGAAAGCTTTTATGGATAAGTCCAGGACTTATCTATAAGAAGTAATACCAAATGCACCCTAAGGATTTTGGCCGCCTTTCTTTATGCTTTACCTTGCCTTTCATATATGGTCTCGAGAGCTGATAATTGTTGATTTCTGTTGCAGTGCACATTTTTCCTTTTGAATTAGACACAGTTATTTTCTGTTCCTTCCTTTCTACTATATCAGCTCCTTTTTTTTTTTATTTGATTGCCACATAGTTCGAGTGCCATTATTATAACAGCTTCAAATACAGAAGAATTTCTGTGATTTATGCGGAGGAAATTTGATTCCATATGTGATGGAGTCGCAGCAACTTCAATCCTCATCTTTGCCATCTGCTACAGCTCCGAACATTCAGAATTCTACTTCTATTAGACAAGATACATCTGTACGAGATACATCATCCATATTGTCTACTTCTGGCATATCTTCATGGGCCAAAAACCTCAAAATTCCAAAGCCATCGGTGCAAGAAGATCTACAGCCTGGAAATCAGGAAAATCACCTTTTACTCGTTTAACTAGTGGAATTGGATTCCGCTTATCTCCTAAATCCCAACAACAAGATGAAAGTGCTGAGGGTACTTCCACACCTACAGAGCCAGGTGTTTTTGGATCTTTAACAAAAGGGTTGATGGACTCGTCTAGAAGTGCTGTAAAGGCAGTCCAAGTCAAGGCTCGCCACATTGTATCTCAAAACAAAAGAAGATACCAGGTACTGTGGTGCTATTAACTGTCCTGCTATTTTTTTTTTTAGAGTTTCCTGTTCAGAGCATTTAGATTTTAGTTTCTCCCATACTGGCAACACGAAATCAGAACACTCTTCTTTACTTACATTCAGTCGCTATATTATGGATGCCTTTCAACTTTACAAAATGACAGTCTGCATTACTTCTTTCATGCCATTATCATCTTTGCAATGTGGCAGTCTGTTTTTCCTACCTTTCTTGTGAACTTTCTCAACATATTGAGAAAAGTTTTCTTTTGCTATGGTGCAATATGCATTATCTATATGTGCTTGAACATCATTTTGAAGAACAGTAAACTATGTGTTCGTCTATTTTCATGATTTAATGTGCACTTTTTTGCATTTATACTTATGGGATTGTTATTAGGTGAAATGAGTTATGATATAGAAGATCTGTCATGAGCTCAGTAAAGCATAATTTTTCTAGATAGGTTGCAGAATTTATACTTCTAATTTTCTTGTTTTAATTTTGTGTCTTTCTATAGGAAGGTGGATTCGATTTGGATATGACATATATCACAGAAATATTATAGCTATGGGTTTCCCTGCTGGTGACATGAGCTCAGGTTTTTTTGGATATGTTGAGGTAACAAGCAAAAATAGCTTGCTTGCTTAGACTGGGAAATTTGTTCATTCTCACTTAGAGGATGTTTTATGCAGGGATTTTACAGAAATCATATGGAAGAAGTTATTAAGTTCTTTGAAACTCATCACAAGGTATCCAGTTATCTCTTTATAACATGTTTATATTCAACTTGGCAATTGTTCTATTCGTTGTATATCTTCTATACAAGATATGAATTATCACCCACAATAACTTCACTAGGTACATATGCGTAGATCAGACTCGATGGAGTGGAGGAGAGAACCTTTCTGAAGTGCAACAAAAGGTTGAAAATGATACAATGTTATGAGGCAGTTATATGGCTAGCTAAGAGGAATCAAAATATGTTTATTAACACATAGTAGGAAGTGCCGTCTTATTGGATGGACCATCCTCCATTAGTTTGTGACGACTCAATTTCGAGCTGTTAGTTAACAGAACAGTTACCTAGTTCTATGATATGATGAAGTTAAGGCATGAATATGTATTTTTGAGAAAACTGAGACCAATTTTATCTATTTCCATGCATTAAAGGTATTCTTTTCCCTTGAAATTTAAGGTCTTCAAGGGATGATGGCTTTTCAAATGAGCGTTGTACATGATTTTGTACGCATGATAATCACAATATTAGTTACCTTCCCCCATTTGGGACTTGGAAGAATGGTGATCAGATTTAGGATCTGTTGTTCTTGCCTGATAACTCTCTCTCTCTCTCTCTCTCTCTCTCTCTCTCTCTCTCTCACACACACACACACACCACACACACACACACACACACACAAACAAAACAAATTCAATTGATTTTATTTAAGTTTTCATTCATATCTCAGCAGTTAATATTTAATTTATAAGGAGCCATTGACTTCAATACAACAAGCTTTATCTCTAAAATGCCTTTAGTTTTCTATGCATAAACAGATTCCAGATCCCAAAAGGGTTCAAAGTTTGAACTTCAAATAGAGAATAATTAGATTAGAATATGAAGTTCTAGATAATATCCTAATAGCAGAAAGCATTAAATTTCTGATTTCTTACAGTGAGTTTCTTTGATTAAGTTGCTTCCAAGAGGCTTCTTTGCATTTCACAGACATGTTAATTAATTGAAAGTCTGATGTTTTCTATCTCCACCAATTTCTGTAGAAAATCACAGATATTTTATAGTGTTGCCTTGACTGTAACCTGTGAGTCTTTGACCCTTTTAAGTTCTTCCTGTTTATTAAATAAATCCCTTATGTGCTTGTAGAAGTCTATTCATTATAGATAAATAAATTAATAACTGGAAATTTATAAAGTCTTGACTCATTAACTATGGTGATGGGATCTCTTCCATATCTAGCCATCTCGACTTTCCTTGGCCATGAGAAAGATGCCATCCACTCCTCCCCATGTCTGTTGTGACTCGAAATTGATGACCCTCTCTGTTTAAAATTCGCTTGATGGAAATTCCAAATTCTATTATGCATAATCCAGCCTGGTAAAGTTGCTTTCAATATCGTTGTGTAGGTCACCTAGGGGGGGTTGAATAGGTGACTAGTTTATCTAATGATGAATAATGCGGAATTAAAAACTATTTATGCAAATTAAAACTATCAAGCTAAACACACGAAGTATAACACAAGAGTGTAGTCGAATTCCCAATGAAGGGCTCTGGACTATCTCCTCAAGATTCCTCTAGATTTCTACTATGGCTCTCTTGGTTGAATACAAGTGTGAGCAAACAATCCTAAGCATACAATAATTAAGCACAAGATATATCAAGCATATAAAGATGAAAGCAATGTAAGCATGCAAGATATGTAAACACAAGTGAGAGATAGAGAGAGCAATCGCAAACACGGGAGAATTGTTCGAGGTTCGAGCATCCTTGCTCTACGTCTCCGACTTCAACACTATTTCACTAAAATCGATCCCACCGGATCACTCGGTGCCGCAACACCTACAAGGAGTTCACACTAGAACTCTTGGACTCACTAGTCCCTCTCTTGTTCCCGCAAGCACACCACACACAAGCACACTAGCTTGTCGAGGCCGCACTTCTACACCGAGCTCCCACAAGAACTCGAAACAACACGAACCCGCAAGTTCGCCTCCTCAAATACAAGATGAAACACTTTGGTGATCTCAACACTTTGATTACCACAAACACTCTCACAACAAAGATCCCTAGAGGATAGATATAGCAATGGAAAGCTCAAGTATGTGTGAGAAAACAAGATAGAGTAGTGGAGGAAAAACTCAAGAAATCTCTTTTGAAAAACACTCTTAAAAACTCTCCTTTTGATATGAAAATATTGGCTCTAAAACAAGTGGAGAAAACCTCTGAAATACATGAGAAAAACTAGCTTGAAAACCCTCTTCAAATCTTATGTAAAACATCCCAAAACAACCCCAATATATAGGCCTCCAAAATCTAGCCGTTGGGGTCCAACTCAAAATTTCTGACCGTTGCAGCCTGCCGGTCGATCGCCCGGTCGACCGATCCAAGGATTTGACCTATCAGTCAACGCCCGGTCGACCGAGGCCAGACCAGAGAGCAAAGCTTTCTTGACGGTCGACCGGTCGGTCGACCAGCCCTCAAGTCATCTGGCTGTGCACGTTTTGTGTACATCGGTTGACCATCCGGTCGACTGACTTCTGCCACGGTCGACTGGCCCGGTCGACCGGCAGAAGGCCTGGTCAGCAAACTTTGGGGATTAAAACTTGGTCTTTTTAACTTTAATAAAATCCCATAAAATCACATAAAATCTGCAAAAATAAGTTCATTAACTACTTTGAAGTACAAATATGTGTGATAAAAAATCAATACATATTACAAACATTTTGAACTCTTTTTGTGATAGAAATTTCCTTAAATAAAAATTTGTTTTTTCAAAATCAATCTCCAAATTGAAAAATGATTTTTTTAAAACTTCTCCAAATACAAAAACAAGATATTTTAAATACTTTTGAAGCTCAGTGTGTATGGATATGATCCAATACACATAAGATGAAATGTCTATGTTTTTTGACAATAAGCTCAAAAATTTTGATAAATCCAAAACTCAAAACATATGTATACTTTGAAGCTCAAAAATCAAAACGGTATTTTTCTAAAACACATATAAATTTTGTGTGTGTGTATATGAACTTGAGCATTCCACAACTAATCTATCCTTTACATTTTATCTAAAAACAAATCTTAACACTTGCAAAAATAGACACAAGTCTTCATGAAAATCTTCTCTTGAAAATCTTCTTCTCCTTCTTGACTTGGTCCAAACCTTGATCCAATGAGGTAGACTCCTCTTGAGTACTTGATGCGATCTTGATGCGCGAGCTCTTGAATCAACACGTGCTAGCTTCAAAACTTGACTTCAAATTTTTTGTTGAAGTTAAACACTTACTAAGATCTTTATCAAATATCTGAGATTAAATAAACACAAGATCATTAGTACTATAACTACATGAGTTAATCATCATCAAAACTAGAGTGATGGGCTTTTGGGCTAACAATCTGCCTCTTTTTGATGATGACAAAACTCATGGAGTAATATATGCATGGATTAAAGTTAAGCTTCATCGAAGCTCCCCCTTAACTCGTGCATAGCAATAAACATAAAGATATTCAATAAAGCGCATAAACTAAATAGAAACATATATACATAAATAAGGAGATAGTCATGCATAAACTCACCAAATTCTTCTCCCCTTTTTGCATAAACAAGAAAATAAAATAAACATGCATACTCTCAAAATTCTTCTCCCCTTTTTGTCAATTCAACAAAGGGGCAAAAATATATAAAAAATAAAGATAAATATGCGATATAAATTCATGAAGAGGAGAGACGTAAAGTTAGCTTCCCCTGCATACATGCATTACATGAAGAAGGGATGACAAGATCCTAATTCACATAAAGCATAATATGCAATGTATAAGCGGAGATGTTAAGCCCCCTACACACATGTATCACATAAAGAGATGTCAAGCTCCTCAATTTGAGATACACTCAACATGAATCTATATATAGAAGAGATGCTAAGCTCCCCTTGCATATAGGCAGTATATATCAAAACATTTTGAAATCACTTTAAATTTTTTTGAACTTTTAGAAGTCAACAAAATAAATTTTGATACCAATGAAATCAAATTGTAGTTGTCAAAACTAAATTGGTACCAGTTGTAGATACCACTTGAAAAATAATTGACATTAATGACTAAATCAAGCTTAGCATAAACATAATTTGTGCTTTGAGATGTAAAGATATTGTAAACAAGCACATTCAAATCATATATATGTATGAAAATAGAAATACCAATTGAAATTGATATTAATTGAAATTTGAAGCATACATATATAGAAAATAATATGAGCATACAAAGATGAAATAACATGAAGATCATGTGTATAACTCATAACTATCACCCTATTCATGCACATGTTAAAAGATTTTCACTTTTGAGCATACAAGGCATGGTCGCCCATCCAACCGTCCTTAAGGGTAGAAGTTTTCAAAAATAAGATTTGAAAATAGCTATAGAGTGAAAACACTACCAAATGAAGAATAAATAACTAGTTTAAGGTAATTTTTGAGAAACTAGTTAAAGATCCTTCAAACATGAAAACAAATCATATATATATATATCATGAAACATTACTAAGTACATAAAAATTGTCACTCAAGATCTATAAGGCTAAAAAATATGCTCATAAAACAAGTATATGAGGAAACAAAAATAATGTGAGTGCACAAGACTCATGTGAATAGCATATTCATGAAATAATAAGGCTCAAAATAAACATAAAATTCTTTTATCAAAAATATGAAAATCATCAAAATTAAAATTTTCATCAAAATTAAACAAACTTCAAGGTATATGTATGTTCTATTAAAACTAAAAATATACATACTTATCTCAAACACAAATGAGTCCATAATAGAATTTGCATGAGGACGAGTGACTCAAGGGTACACATGTATATTTATTAGCTATAGACAAACATAACATATATATAAAGTAAAACATATACAAAAATAGGGAAAATAAGTGTAAATGAGGGAATCATCAAAACTAGGTTATATGTGTACATGTAATGAGTACAAGTAAGCAATGAGGCACAAACATATAATAATCAAGTGTACCTCACTACTTGCACAAGTATAAACACAAGTTTTAATGAAAACTACATCTAAATAAGTATTCACCACATGAAGTACAAAATCAAAACATGCTAAAAAATATTTATATGAAAGCATGTAAATTAAAATAGGAGTTTTAGAGATAGTTACCAAACCATACGCACTATTCTCTAAGCCTCCAAAACATGGTGGTTCTCTCACCAAATTTCCTTGATAGCGATGCATTAATAGGGTATGTCCATCTAGCTCTATATGCATCCACCACCAAGGCACCATACCTCTCACGTTCTGTGAGAGCCCGCACCTACATCGAATACAAATGGTGAGAATTTTGGTGCCTATTTTCTTTTGGGTTCACGGGGGTTAGCATCATAAGGAACCCAAACTTTTTTATTTTCAAAACTTATAGAATTTAATCTATCAAAGTAAAATCTTGCAAGTTGGCCTTTGCAGCCGCAATGTGTACATTTGTACACTCTAGCATGCATATGAGAATGAGTGTGATCATGATGTGCATAGTGTGCAATGTATGTCGTGGGTTATGTGCATGAATATGTAGAGCTTGTTTCTTTTGAAACAAGGTTTCCAATCTAGAATGGTTAAATGCACAATTGCTCAAAGTTGAGCTCAAACAATTAATTCTATTTTTCATGACTTGAATCTCATTTTTATCAATAGTAGCATGAAGAGCATGACAAGAATGAGAATCAACAATCTTCTTTTTAGAAATGTTTTCTTTTCTTTTGAAATAAAATTTCTTTTTAGAGAGTTGTCATCCAAAGCAATATCTTTTTCTTTTTCACCAAAGTGCTTTTTTATTTTTCAAAGATTATTTCCTTCACAAATATCATTTAATTTTGAAGCTAAGGAAATATTCTCCTTTTTTAAAAAATCATTTTCTTTTAAAATGCATTTAAATTTATTTTGAAAAGAATCTTTTTCTTTTAAAATGGAATCATATTTATTTTTCAATCTTTTATTATCCTTTTTGAGCAAATCATATTTTTCAAGAAGTTGACAAAATATAGCAAGCTCATCATATGGCATGTCAATATCCTCATCAAGCTCGGATTCGGAATTTACCTCAAGGGGGTTATCCCCTTCGACCATGTAGCATATGTTAGAAGCATCACTTTCATCATCCGAGTCACCCCGCATAGTGTTGCTTTTGTTCACCAAGAGAGATAAGTGTGTTCTATACTACAAAAGCTGAATCAAAGTTAGCAACCCTACATAAATAATCATCATTTAGGGTAGATCTTAAAGCATGAACGGCTTTTGCATTAGCCTCAAGGTTTTTACCATTTAAACAATATGAATCTAATAGTGGCAAAATAAATATGAATACCTAGGGCTTTAAGGTACATTGACATTAACCTTCCAAATTTGGATGTTAAGAATATCAAACATGGGAGGTGTCATGAAATCCATGTGTGTGTAAACAAATATTGTGATTAGCTAAAAATGAGAATCTTTAACTCAAGGTTGTTAGACCCAAATCAAGAGCACCAAGCTCTGATACCAATTGTAGGTCACCTAGAGGGGGGGTGAATAGGTGACTAGCTAATCTAATGATGAATAATGCGGAATTAAAAACTATTTATGCAAATTAAAACTATTAAGCTAAACACACAAAGTAATACACAAGAGTGTAGCCGAATTCCTGGTGAAGGACTCTGGACTATCTCCTCAAGATTCCTCTAGATTAAGAGTTGAGTTGCTACTATGACTTTCTTGGTTGAATACAAGTGTGAGCAAACAATCCCAAACATACAACAATTAAGCACAAGATATATCAAGCATATAAAGATGAAAGCAATGTAAGCATGCAAGATATGTAAACACAAGTGAAAGATAGAGAGAGCAATCATAAACACGGGAGAATTGTTTCGAGGTTCGAGCACCCTTGCTCTACGTCCCCGCCTTCAACACTATGAAGGATTTCCACTAAAATCGATCCCATCGGATCACTCGGTGTCGCAACACCTACAAGGAGTTCACACTGGAACTCTTGGACTCACTACTCCCTCTCTTATTCCCGCAAGAACAACACACACAAGCACACTAGCTTGCCGAGGTTGCACCTCTACACCGAGCTGCCACAAGAACTCGAAACAACACGAACCCGCAAGTTCGCCTCCTCAAATACAAGATGAAACACTTTGGTGATCTCAACACTTTGATCACCACAAACACTCTCACAACAAAGATCCTTAGACGATAGATATAGCAATGGAAAGCTCAAGTATGTGTGAGAAAACAAGATAGAGTAGTGGAGGAAAAACTCAAGAAATCTCTTTTGAAAAACACTCTTGAAAACTCTCCTTTTGATATGAAAATATTGGCTTTAAAACAAGTGGAGAAAACCTCTGAATAGATGGGAAAAACTAGCTTGAAAACTCTCTTCAAATCTTATGTAAAACAGCGCAAAGCAACCCGGCCTCCAAAATCTAACCGTTGGGGTCCAACTCAGCACAATAAATCCTGCTGTCGGTCAACCGGCCGGTCGACCGGCCAACGGTCAAATTTCTGACCGTTGCAGCCTGCTGGTCGGCCGCCCGGTTGACCAATCCAAGGCTTTGACCTATCGGTTGACCGCCCGGTCGACCGAGGCCAGATCTAAAGAGCAAAGCTCTCTAGACGGTCGACTGGACTGTCGACCGGTCGGTTGATCGTCCGGTCTACCGGCCCTCAAGCCATCTGGCTGTGCACGTTTTGTGCACATCGGTCGACCGGCGGTTGACCGACTTCTGCCACGATTGACCAGGGTTCAAGGTATCGGCCGAGTCGGATACGACTCGGCCGAGTCGTATTCGACTCGGCCGCTGCCGATGCGACTCGGAAGCCCGAGTCGACCGACGGGCGCCGAGTCGACCCGGGTCGGGTCTGACTCGGACTCGACTCGGCGCCCGTGAACCCTCATTTAAAGGGACTGAGTGCGAGAGAGAGAGATCAGATCTGATCTCTCTCTCTCTCTCACGCTGTCCCCTCCCTCTCGCGTCCCCCCCGCGTCGCCGTCGCGTCGCCGTCGTCGTCGCCGTCGCGTCGCCGTCGCCCTCGCAGGTACCTCTCCCTCCCTCTCTCTCCCGCTGTGTCTCTCTCTCTCTCTCTGTCGGACTCTCTCCCTCTCCCTCTCAGTCTCTCTCTCCCCCTCTCCCTCTCTGTGCCTCTCTCCCTCTCTGTCTCCGTCTCTCTCCTCCTCTGTGTCTCCCTCTCTCTCCCTCTCTGTCTCCGTCTCTCTCCCTCTCCCTCTCTCTGTCTCCGTCTCTCTCTGTCGGACCCCCTCTCCCTCTCAGTCTCTCCCTCTCCCTCTCTGTCTCTCTCTGTCCCTCTCTCTCCCCTCTCTGTCTCCGTCTCTCTCTCTCTGTCGGACTCTCTCTCCCTCTCCTCTCCCTCTCAGTCTCTCTCTCCCCCTCTCCCTCTCTCTCTGTGTCTCTCTCTCTCTGTCCGTCTCTCTCCCTCTCTGTCTCCGTCTCTCTCCTCTGTGTCTCCCTCTCTCTCCTTCTCTGTCTCCCTCTCTCTCCTCAGTCCCTTCCTCTCTCCCTCAGTTTAATTTATTTGAGTTTAATGTAATTTAGTTTAGTTTAGTTAAACTTAATTTAAGTTAATTTAATTTAATAAAAATTTGTAATTATAATTAAGTTAGGTAATTTAATAATTTTATTGAAGTTAGGTAATTAAGTTAGTGTAGGTTAATCTAGTATAAACTAGTTTAGTTTAATTTAATTTAGTTTCATTTAATTGAGTTTAATTTAATTTAAATTAGTTTAGTTAACTTAATTTAGGTTAATTTAATTTAATAAACTTTTGTAATTAAGTTAGGTTAGTTAATAATTTTATTGAAGTTAGTAATTAAGTTAGTGTTGCTTAATCTAGTATAAACTAGTTTAGTTTAATTTAATTTAGTTTCATTTAATTGAGTTTAATTTAATGTTGTTTTAATTTAGTTAATTTTAGTTTTAATTTAATTTAACAGATAATTTTTTTAAATTTCAGTATGGCTCTAAAGCAACGCGATATTGGATGGGAACATGGTACCCCTGTTGGTGGAAGTAGAAAACTTGTGAAGTGTAATTATTGTGGGAAACAAGTCCATGGTGGTATTACTAGATTGAAGCAACATATAACACATGTACCCAATCAGGTAGAAGGATGCTTGCGAGTATCAAAAGAGGTATCTCAAATAATGAGACGACATCTTTCTGAAGGTAGCAAAGAAAGAGCGGCCATAAAATCCAAAAAAGAGCGACTTATGAGATCTTTAAGTGAGGAAGATTTTTATGATGTGACCGAAGAAGATTCTGATAATGAAATTGAAGAAGTTGGTGGTTTAGAAGGAGTGAAAGAAGACAACTAAAACAAGCTATGAAAGAAAGTCGTGAAATGGCTTGGAGATCGGCAGAAGGAGTTGATATTGGTGGCAGTAGTTCGCAGCCTTCAGGATCATGGAGTAACCGTGGATTGCGTCGGAGTATGACTATGAGAGAAGCTGAAATTCCAGCTCGTGGTATTGATCATTACATGTTCCCAACAAAACAGAAATCAATCAAAAGCATGTTCTCAACTGAGAATATTAAAAAGGTTGGAAAATCCGTGGTGAAATTCTTTCACTACAATGCAATACCATTCAATGCAGCTGATAGTGGTCCTTACTACCAAGCCATGATTAATACTATTGCGGAGGCAGGCCCAGGTGTAAAAGGCCCTACAGGGTACCACATTGGCAATCTATATTTAGAGGAGGAAATGAAAGAAATTGAAGTATATATTGATTCAATAAAAACAAAATGGCCGCAGTATGGTTGCACGATCATGTGTGATGGCTGGAGTTCTCGGAATAGAAAGCCTATTGTTAATTTCATGATTTATTGTGATGGAAGCATGATCTACCATACTCTATTGATACTACTAATATCTCGAAGACTGCTGATTATATATTCTCGCTAATGGATAAAGTTGTTGATGAAGTTGGTGAAGAAAATATCGTGCAGGCTGTAACAGATAATGAGGCAAGTTTCAAAGCAGCTGGTCACATGTTGATAGAGAAGAGAAAACATTTGTTTTTGTCTCCCTGTGCAACACATTGCATTGATTTGATGCTTGAAGATATTGGCTCTTTGAAATCAGTCAAGGAGACATTAGATGATGCTAAGATGATCACATTATTCATTTACAATAGCCTCAAAGTGGTGAATTTAATGAAGTTATTTACCAGAGATAGAGATTTGTTGAGACTAGGTATAACACGGTTTGCCACCGAGTTTATTTCTATTGAAAGCCTTATTCGCTATGAGTAAGATTTGAAAAGAATGTGTACGACTACCGAATAGCGTGAATTCAACAAGGAAAGGAGTAGAAGTGTGCGAGATAATGTTTCTAATCTCATTCTGACTGACCGGTTTTGAAAGAAGGCAAGAGAGGTCTAAAACATTATGGATCCTCTTGTTAGAGTCTTGAAGATAGTGGACCAGGATAAGAAACTATACTATCTATATATGAAGCTATGGATAGAGCAAAATTGGCTATAAAGGCATCAAATAAGAACTGGAAGAAGTACTGAGATATCATTGATAGAAAATGGGAGGGACAATTGCATAGACACTTGCATGCTGCTGGTAATTCATTTGCC
This sequence comes from Agave tequilana, assembly GCA_038442645.1. Classification (NCBI taxonomy): domain Eukaryota; kingdom Viridiplantae; phylum Streptophyta; class Magnoliopsida; order Asparagales; family Asparagaceae; genus Agave; species Agave tequilana. The sequence goes on from JAVJIF010009569.1 coordinate 158,365, forward strand.
TAGAAATCATATTTGTTGACTAGAAATTGAAACTGTCATATCATAAAATCATGTGCTTACATTATTGCAGCATATTTTTTAAATCTAGCACTTCAATATTCAATTTTTTTTCTACACATCCAGAAGTGAGAAATGGATTAAAGGAGGTCATTAAAAGATTGGAGCCAGATTTGAATAAACAAGCAAGAGCTATTAATGAGATAATAATAATTTATTTATTTCATCGATATAATGTTATGCAAATATTAACACTTGTGATGTGTATGCTCACAGATAAAATTATTTGTGGATGGAGTTGGAGAATTTGGAAGCTCACTAATTAGAAGAGCAGTGCAACAATCTCTTCCAGCTGATTGGTGGATTAATTATGGTGAAGAAGCTCCCAATCTGCAGAAAATTACCATCAAAGTTTTAAGCCAAACATGTTCTTCATCGGGTTGTGAAAGAAATTGGAGCACGTGGTTGATGATTCATACAAAATTGCACAACCGGTTGGCAATGAACAAGTTGCATAAACTAGTATTTGTGCATTACAATATGCGGTTGCGAGTAAGAAACTTGACATGCAAAAGCGACATTGATGATTATTACAACCCAATTGATCTGAACAATATTTTCAATGATGATATTTTGGATGAGTGGATTCGTGAGGGAGAACAACCGATGTTACCACCAGATCACTTAGGTTGGTTGGATGAAGGTATTTGTCGCAGTAACGAAAGTGGCGGTGATGGCGGTGATGATGACGGCGGTGATGGTGGTGGCGGTGATGGTGGTGATGGTGATGGCGGCGGTGATGGCGGTGATGGTGATAATGATGAAGAGACTCATGGTGTTGGTGAAGTCAACGAGGTGGTGCTTTAACATGGGATTCAGAATATTATGCCACACAAGATACAGATCATGGAGGCCGGGCGGGGATTTCGCAACAGCGTAGGCATTTGGATCGGTTGGTCGATTTCAGTTCTAGCGATGATTATTCGAGTGGACATGGTTACTCACATGGTCATCATAGTCTTGAAGGCCATTTACAGGGGTTGGGTTTGACATCTGGCCAATATTCTGGCACTGATTATTCTAGCACTGGTGAATATTCTACTAGCAGCACTGAATATCGAGGTTTTGGGTATTATCACCATGGAGCTGATATTGCCAACCCCTACCGCCATATTACTCTGATAGTTGATCCTCTGGCCAATCATCTCAGCCTACAGGATCTCACCCACAAACATATTATTATCCTTATGGAAATTATATGCCTGGTTTCTATACTTATCACGGGGATGATGATAATGATGATTTTGTGCCTCCTCGTAATTCAATGTGGAAATGACTATATTAGCAGGTACTTATGAATTATTTTATGCAATTTACTATATTGTGCATGTATTTTGATATTTTTCTACCGACGACGCTTGTATTTATGCTTTCACGTTATGTTTTGAGTGCTAGATGATATGTTTTGAATATGTGATACATGAATTTTGATGTCTACATTTTTTTATGATTTGTCATGATTTTTCATAATTTTTTGGCGTTCTATGTAGCGTTTTGCGCGTATCGTTCGAGCCCGATCTGAGTCGCCGAGACCGATCCGTCTCGGTGCCGGTCGAGTCGGCGGCCGAGATCGAGACTTTGAACCATGCGATCGACCAGCCGGTCGACTGGCAGAAGGCCTGGTCAGCAAACTTTGGGGAGTAAAACTTGGTCTTTTTAACTTTAATAAAATCTCATAAAATCACATAAAATTTAAAAAAATAAGTTCATTAACATACTTTGAAGTACAAATACGTATGATCAAAAATCAACACATATTACAAATATTTTGAACTCTTTTTGTGATATAGAAATTTGCCTTAAATAAAAATCTGTATTTTTCAAAATCAATCTCCAAATTGAAAAATATTTTTTTTTCAAAACTTCTCCAAATACAAAAACAAGATATTTTAAACACTTTTGAAGCTTGGTGTGTATGGATATGATCCAATACACATATAAGATGAAATATCTATGTTTTTGACAATAAGCTCTAAAATAAGTTTTGATAAATTCAAACTCAAAACACATGTATAGTTTGAAGCTCAAAAAGCAAAACGGTATTTTTCTAAAACACACATATAAATTTTGTGTGTGTGTATATGATCTTGAGCATTCCACAACTAATCTATCCTTTACATTTTATCTAAAAATAAATCTTAACACTTACAAAACTAGACACAAGTCTTCATGAAAATCTTCTCTTGAAAATCTTCTTCTCCTTCTTGACTTGGTCCAAATCTTGATCCAATGAGGAAGACTCCTCTTGAGTACTTGATGCGATCTTGATGCGCGAGCTCTTGAATCAACACGTGCTAGCTCCAAAACTTGACTTCAAATCTTTTGTTGAAGCTAAACACCTACTAAGATCTTGATCAAATATCTGAGACTAAATAAATACAAGATCATTAGTACTATAACTACATGAGTTAATCATCATCAAAACTAGAGTGATGGGCCTTTGGGCCAACACGTTGTTTTTCTTTCATAGTTGATTTCTGAAGTACTCCTCCACATGGATGGTATATATGTAGTGTTCCTTGAGCAAATAATGCCAGTAGAGCTCCTTCTGGCTCTGAGGAGATCCTGGAAGCATTTGGGTTACACAAGTGCTTCCCATTCTTTTGCTTAATCCCGCGCACACGTGTAATTTTCATCATGTAATCATAACTTTGATTAACTTTTCAATTTTTCACCATCAAGCTTATGCATCCAGTTTAATATCTTGTTTCACAGTCTTGGTAACACCCTGTCAAGTTGATGGCTTTTGCTTGTAATGATCCTTCCCTGGTGCTTTACTTTTTCTTCATTCCTCACTACTAGAGCTATAAATGACCTCCAAATCCCTATAAATGCATTTCGGATATGCTCTGGAGCTCTTGGCTCTACTGTTAGGTAGTTAGCAAACCCATTATGCATGTCACTTTGATCGACTAATTAATGTTTGATGTGACTTTAAAACATTGGGATGCTGTCAGTACTATCATTTTGCATATCTGTTTGCTTAGTTGACTGCCATGTATTTTTAGGGAAAAAAAACTGTGTTAGTTTTTTCACCTGAGGAACCTAGGGTGAATTGCACTTGATGTAATCATACCATCAACCTGTGGAGTATATCATCTGGTGATTGCCTTGGCAGTTTGGTGAACCTTCTTTTGGTTCTTTATCCTGTTTTATTATTTACCTTCTCTGAACGGTAGATTGTTATTATCCGAGTTTATGTTAATTCTGTTTAGAATGCTCATTATTCTTGAAGGAAAATTTCGTTCAGTATAAATACCTGCTGTAATTAGTACTAGATGACATCTTTTGACATTGATATTATATAAAATATATTTCAAGCCTCTTATGAGAATTTTGTTCACAGGGGAAATACAAAGTATACAACCTTTGTTCAGAGAGGTTGTATGATGCATCACTGTTTGAGGGAAAGGTATGATCAGGTTGCAAATTAATTGTATTCTATCCATGTATTATAGCCCGAAGTCGAATGATGCTAAATCCTTGTTTATGAGCAATTTAATGACGGAAACGTCTATTAGATCATGAATTTGGAGGCAATTGTGCAATCATTATCATATTCAAACATAAAGAAGTACTCTTCTGATGATTTGGTGCATTTGAATCCTACTAGTATTGCCAGTGTGTCAAATATTCCAAATACTAACCGCCTTCAACTCATAGCTTCAATTCTTTTTCCTCTGGTCTCACCTTTTTCTTCTCCTAACAATCTACCTGTATTTTGAACTAAACGTACTACTATTTTTGATTTATTACAGTCCATGTCAATGTTGACCATGGTCGGGGTTTTATGAACTGAGCGGAAGTGAGCCCCTCGAGCCTTTCATTGGATATTGAGCTCTACACCATTTTAGCAAAACTTAGATGAGACTATTCTACGGGTTCGGCCAAACCCAGCCTGCATCCATGGGGAGAGCACCAGAGATATTATAATAATACGGAGTACAAGAAAGCACTCTGATACCCGCCCCTATTTTGCCAATACAAGCATGAATATTGAGCACTCATCTCATGGAAGATTAGACCTATACATTGATGAAGACTACCTTTTCTTGAGGCGAGTCAATCACCCATTGAAGTCAAGCATCTTTTCTTCTCTGATCTACAAAGAGGCATTCATGACTCTTTTTACTCTCTCTCTCTCTCTCTCTCTCTCTCTCTCTCTCTGTACATCTTTGCCTCCAAAGAGTTCACCTCTTCCTCTTTCTCATAAACTCTAGATTACCAATTTTTTTTATCAAAAGTGTTGATAACCCTAAAACATTGAGAAAGATCTCGGCCTTCGATCTCAAAGAAATCAACTCATCGTGAAATACCTTTAAGTAATCATGGGACCCACAATAGAAATAAGGCACTTTCACAACAGTTAACACTTACTATGTGTGCGAGTGGTCTATCCCAGTGTTTTAAATAACGCTATGGCAGAGCCCTAGCTGCTTAGGTGAAGAAAGCTAATTTTTTTATAAAGTAAAAAATATATGAAATTAGAGCTTACTTGTTCCCCAGAGTCTTTGCTGCCATCCCCTCCACTGGTAAAGGCCTCTGATGGCTCTCCCACGGCCTTGCCGCTCTTCGCTCCCTTGCTGTCGCTGCCCACTATTTGCCATGAGAAGGGGCAGAAATGTGTTACAGCACCAGTGCCCTAACCTTTTATTTTAAGCGAGTCCGCATAAGACATGCGTTAAATTTTAGGATAAATGTCATGGAAGTATCCAGTAAGTATCCTTGCAGTAGGCTACTTCATTTTAAACCTTAGGATTTAACAATTTCTTTCAAGGGAGTACAAGATTAAAGCCAAAAAGGATATTTCTCCATTAAACGAGCTTTTTCCCCCCTTGATAACCATTTTCATTCTGCATTATTAGCAGTTGTATTGAAGAAGAAAATAAAGTGGGCTTGTCGAAAAGAATGTACTGAAATTCAATACAAGGATTGTCTGATCTCCAGTAGAAAAAATGGTGTAATAGTATTTATATTGTTGCATCTGAATAGCGGCTGTAATTGTTCTTTATGATTGTGAGTGTTGTTTCCACGGAGTAATGCTGAATCAGTTTGCAATGTGACATATCTTTTATCCTCAGGTGGCTTGTTTCCCATTTGATGACCATAACTGTCCTCCAATTCAACTTATAACATTATTCTGTCAAAGTGCCTACTCATGGTTGAAAGAAGATATTGAAAATGTGGTAGCTGTTCATTGTAAAGCTGGCATGGCAAGGACTGGATTGATGATATCTAGTCTTCTTTTGTACCTTAAGGTTAGAGTTTGTTGTTACTTGGGGCCAGCAGCAGGCAGAATGTTGAAATCTCTACTTAATCCCATATATTAGGTTTAAGCTGTGTCTTGTTTTGCAGTTTTTCCCAACCGCTGAAGAGTCCATGGATTACTACAACCAGAAAAGATGTGTAGATGGCAAGGGGCTTGTTCTCCCAAGTCAGATTGTTAGTCTACTCCTTGCTATGTTATATTATGATGGATCCTTTATTGGATTTTATCTTTTATTGTTACTGATTTCTTCAATTTGGTTCTTCCAGAGATATGTCAAGTATTTCGAGCGCATCTTAACTTACTTCAATGGTGAAAATCAGCCTGGTCGTAGGTATATTTTGTTTGTATACTACGAGTCTTTGTTGAGTGTTGTAATCTTTTTAAGTCAAAGTAGTAGCATGATCCAAGGTAAAATTGTTAAAAGTAAGTTGTGTCCACCCCAGATGTATGCTCAGGGGATTTCGGCTTCACAGATGCCCTTATTGGATCAGGCCTTCAGTTACTATCTCCAATCATAATGGTAAGCTTTTTTTATCCTGCTTTAGAGTTTCAGTTGTTGTACCATCGACGAGGAAGATAAGTTTTACCTGTATATAGTGAAAATGAGACCTAAATTATGTGGCCTTTATTTCTACGTTTCTTTTCTTTGTAATTGGTTGTTTTTGAGTTCTTAGTAAGAAATTTTCGAATGAAACTTACTATAGGGAGATCATGCGGCAGCGTTGTGGATGGTACTATGGGAAAGTGGTAGACGCTTAAGGATGAAAGCTACCAATATCCATCATCTGGCAAATTATTTGCACACTGGGTTTTTGCTATTTATTCACGAGGAAAAAGTAAACTAAAATTTGATAGATCATTTTTTGTTGCTGAAAAAACATTACCGAATTTACTATTTACATGTTAGGACATTGTGTTTAAATATTTGAAAAGCCATTCTAGATCTTCAGCCTAGCACTGACTGGTATTCATCATGTTTTTTTTTTTAAGAGCTCAACTCAGTCAACATATAAGATTAAGGGCTTAACTGAAGATGAACTTGCCTTTAAAGACCTGAATGTTGTCTACTAAGACAACCTGAGAGCTTAGAATGGGAATTTTCATATTGAAGCTCTGTAGACAAACAATGTCCCAGAGGTGCGGCATTCTTATGTATATAAAAAGCTTTATTAATTTTTTTTTTCAATTGGAGGTTATTTTGTTATAGAACTGAATATAATTTTTAGCATCAATCAATGTATCAATATGACACCAAATGTTGTCCCAGACTTGTATATATTTCTAGTTGTATCAAACACATTCAATGGATACTAATCACAGCCTGTCTCCCTGAAATGATGTAACATCTGTTGAATGCAAAAATGCGGACACTTGCAAGTTGAAATATGCTTTCTTTCCAATTATAGTTTATGTGATATTGTTAGACTAAGGCATTTCGTGTGATATATTATTCTATTTCGTGCTTTCTGCATGCTATTCACAATTGGGCCATGCTATATGGTTCTTGAAGAGGGACTTTACTTACAGTGGTTTTATTGTGCATTACAGCGTGTCCTTTGTCCTCCAACCTTTTTTTCTTGCGCATCTGGAGTTGGCAAAAATTCTGATGCATACATGTTTTATCCTGCAGGAGTGCTTTTCTCAACTAAAAGGCATCCAAGGACGAAGGACCTATCGGTACATCAGGAACTTATATTTTGGACTTTACCTTCAACTCTTATAAGCCTTTTTGGAATCTCTGTCATTATTTTCCCCTTTTGGCATTTGATAGGTTTTTTTCTTCTTTTAGTCCAATCTAGACTCTGCAAGGACTTGTGAATCTGTTACTAGAGGAACCAAGACTTTCGTTACATCAGTTTATGTCTAGTATTGTTAGCCATGACCCATCATAGACACTACTGATGTTTGTTCTCGTACATTTGAGAAATCCCTGAACCCTTTTAAGATTAAAGAGAAACATCAAATACACACGTATATACAGTATTTATATATTGATAGTGAATGGTCTCAAATTATCTGCTATAAAAAAGGGTCATAATTCTTTATTGACATTGATCACAGTTTTTTAAAGTTTAAAATCATAGCAGTGCAATTATCAAATCCTTCCACACATCTTTCCTTTTGGCAGTTGATCCATAAGTATGTAAGGCTAACAAGATTGGTTTAACACGAGTCTTCTACGGATTTTTGATATTTTAGGAGGGAAATTCTTGAAAGCTGCTTTTTTCTAAACCTTTATCTTGCTAGGAGTGATGGAGATTGCTTATTATCTTTAGTTGTGGTTATTTTGTTTTATTTATTTAGTCCCACGTATGTTGTAATGGGGAACTTCTTAGTGTGTGGGCTTATTTAAGGCCATGACCTGTAGTTCATTTGACAGACTATGATGATTTGATTAAATTAAATCTGTTTGTTAGCATGCTGATGTGCTATCTAATTTTGAATCTCTGCATGGTGATGTGCAGAGGGAGAGAGAGATCTCCTAGGTGCCGAAGCCCGAATCCATTCTTATCTTCTCTTATCAGTCTTATCTTTAAATTTCTCTCTTCTTCCTAGGGTGCTATCCGATCGGATACGGATCGGATATTGCTTTTACCATATCCGTATCGCACCCAATCTTCGGATACGGATACGGATACAGGTACAGATATTGACGGATGTGAAAAATGATATTTGTATCCGTCAAAATTGGATATCGGCTATGAATCAGATATTAGCGGATCGGATGCAGATACTAATCGAATATGTAAAAAATAGATATGATTAAGGATAAACTAAACAGATATACTTATATCACTTTATCTTATCTACAACAATACTAAATATGATAAATACTATGATATTATTGTGTATATCAATACTTCCATTGTATTCATTGTCATTTGACTTCTATAACAATAGGTTACACGATCTCCGGTGCTAAATGCCGATTCAGATGCCACAGTTGATGTCGAAATACTCAATATCTGTGCTACTCTTACAAGAATCGAATACTTTCACTATTACTTTTTCACCAACTCAAAATATAAAAATTAATGCCTTATTCCATTAAATAATAGTCTTCTTCATACGGATATCATTATCAAGCACCTAACATTC